>VUYV01000060.1:3360550-3470072 GCA_008711295.1 Anarhynchus alexandrinus
GACTGGGCCTGATCACCCTGTTCTCCTGCATGTGCCGTGTGATGGCACTGAGGATGATCTGCTCCATGACCTTCCCAGGCACCGATGTCAGACTGACTGGCCTGTAGTTCCCTGGATCCTCCTTCCGGCCCTTCTTATGGATGGGTGTCACATTTGCTAACCTCCAGTCAGCACAGATCTAAACGTTCTACTGCCTATGGAACATCAGATTTAATGCAAGCAATGCAAGGACTTTCACATTACGTTTCCTCACCACTGATAACTCATACTTAAATTATTAACTTCCACATTTACCTGAACATGCTGACGAGTTAACTGAGGTGATAGACTAAGTTAGTTCAATCCTTCCTTAAATTTAAATTCTTGTAACAGAGCAGGAGCATTCATACGGAATCAGTTATTCTAGTGCAAAGCATCTTTTGAGCTTAGGTCTGAACTTTTTTGGGGGGTAAATTCTCTCTGGACACGTGGTTTACAAATGGCAAGCTAATTCTGAGGGGTTTTTTAAAAGAAAAGTTTTTGAGATCCTCCTAACTTTAGTCCAAATCTGCACAGCTTAAGCACCCGTGTAATGGCTTGTAGAGAGTCATGGTGACGCATGTTTACACCTATGATTAGTCCCATATGTACTGCAAGAATGTCACATGTATAATTATTATTAATTGTTAAAACTCATAAAAATTAATAATACATGACAGGAAACTCATAAATGAAAACAACAGCTTGGAAAATTTGGCCAAATATTCATTAAGTGGCAAGTTACACGTAGTAGTACTCTAGACATAAGCTTTAATTAATAACGAAAGCAGTAGTAGGAGTAGTAACAATAATGTCAACCTTGACTTGTACTCAGGTAATCATGCAATGTTGTACCTAAAAATAAATGAAAAACAAATGGGCATTCGGTGGAAAAATCCATTGGTCTGACTTCCAGCAAAGCTGACTACTGGCAGTTCCCAACAATGCCGACCACCGTGGGGCTCTCCCCGTCTCTCAGAGCATGTAGACAGTTCAGCTAATTGTAGGTGGGTTAAATTCTCCTTGCTCATCAAATGACTTTCCAAGTTTGGTATGACAACTATTTATTGCAATTTCCTACCAGTTTGCTGGCTGTGGGGAAGGCCTCTGAGAAGGGGAGGAAAAAAAAAAGGGGGGGCGAGGGGGAACCCCATGAAAACGTTCAAACCGCATAACAAAAGAACAGAGCAAACCACAAGAGGTGTTACACAGCAGTCACGGAGACACACCACCACACACATGCACGGTACCAGGGTCTCTCATACTTGTTGCAGAAGAGGGAGTACTGCAACTCAGCAACCAGTCTGCAGTATTTAACACAGTCATGTTGTCTCCTGAGAACAGGAATGGTACAATGGTTCATTCTCCCAACGTCTGTTCAGCGTATATGAATAGTCTTCAAGGCAACTAAGTGTTTTTGCACTTCGAGCCAAGTCTTTTAACTGCATTGTATTGTTTTTATGAGTATCATTTTAACTGGTTTATTTGTGCAAGTATAATATAGAGGCATCTAGTTATTAGTGTTCTTTAATAATACGCTTGAAGTTTTCCCTTCTCTTTATGCCGGAATAAGGATCCTGTTTTAAAATATAAATGCATTGATGGCTCAGCCCTTCTCTGCAGAGCTCTGTTACCCTTACAGGCACATACATTTTTTATTGACATTGACAGATTTTTTAAAAATAGGGATAAGTGAATAAAATGCTTTACATTGTGGCCAGAAAGAACAAACTAAAAAAAAAAAAAATTCTTGGTGCCAGCTGCTAAAATAGACAACAATGTATAAACTCCAAAAAAAAGGGCTGACACTCTAGCTTGACTCGTATCCATGGTGTCACTCTCATGGACACTAACAGGAACAGGACTCCATCTCAGAATGTGGTACCCTGCCTCCCACTGCTCCAATTCAGCTATGGCAGAACCTATTATCGGAAAGCACTGCAACATCTGTGTTGTACCTGCATGGTAGTGCTGTCCCTACAGTAAAAGATGCAGCAGTAATAACCAGTAAGTTTTGAGGAAAATCTAAAAATCTCTTTACGAAAAACTTTCATTACTTGCCAAGAAATGGTATTAGTATGTTCATCAGGTAAAAAAATTACCTAAGCGTAATTTTTATGCACTTCTTCTGACAGAGCTTTGAAAGTAAGTTAAATGGGAGTAGCTCGGAGTACAAGAGTACTCAGCAATGAAGCATGATGCAGAAAATGCAATCTATATCAAGTTGCCAACAGTTATAACCAAACCTTTAACACTTTGTTCAAATCAACCATTCTAAGATTTTCCTTGTTTCACCTTTGCACAGTTCTGCCTCTTACTTCAGTTGGTGCAAATCAAAGAAGTGCTGTTGGAATCAGTAGCTTTGCACTGGTATGACTGTCATTTTTTCTTAATTCTTGCTGGGTTTATAAATGGGTTTATGCTCATCCTTGAGATTACCTTAAAAAATGTATATGACTAAAAACTAGCCAAAACTTTCTATCTTTCAGCAGTGTCTTATACTTACCTCCTGTTCCATTTGTTGTAACTGATGTACTACTGAGATTAGGTTTATCCAGTTTGGAACTACCCGGTGCATCGCTACTTCCAACAAGATTATGAGGACTTGCTAGATCTTGCATTTCCATAGACCTGTTAAAGAAGAAGGTGACAGTATTTAAATGGATTGTGATACGATCTATAACAATCTACTTTTTCTATAACGTTTTTTTACATGGGAAATTTGTAATGCAGCCATATTAACAAATCAATACAGGTTCCTTTAAGGTCTTCTTTGTTTTTACCAAACCTAGGAAAGCAGCTAATAATCTCATGAGAGCAACAACGCCAGCATTTTTCACTTTTCCTTTACGTATTATGAAGTAAATGACACAGGCTTAGGAAACTGCTCAAAGAGCTTGTAAAAGATGTGCATGAGTGAGTCATATATATAGATGGACAGACGAAGGGATAAATGGATAAATGCATGTATGCAGGTATTTCTTACTAATAAAACAGAGAAATTAAGAGAAAAGTCAGTCATTACACGAAAAGTCAGTATAGGAACTTCTGCCTCCCATTATCTGTATTCCAACCACCAGCAGTCACTGCATCTGCACTAAATCATAGGAACAGACCACACCGGTGAATGAAGAGAACTTTCACAGACATCTGGAAGATTCTTCACTCTTACATATGCATATATTCTTACTAGCTCACTTGATATTTTCTTTTCCTCTGAGTAATTTCTAGGAAATTTGCAAAATTTCAAGTTTATTTAGACCGCAATGGATTTCAGCAACACAGTTGTACTGGGGGACTGTGGATGGCTTTCAGTCAGTGACAACAGATCTGCCTTTCTCAGGCAAAGCAGACAAAGCAGACAAGGAGCATTTCTTGTTTGACCGGTAATTGCAATCCAATTTGCAGTGTGTGCTCGCCTATTCCTTGCTTCATTTATAAATTAATTACACAGATTTTTTCCCCAAAGAAACATTTTTGCTATGTATAAGCAAAGTTGCCAGCCCATCTGCAACAGGAGAACCGTTCACCATATGTATACTACAAAGGCCAACAGAAAGATTGTCTTACAGAGCTGCGAAAGCCCAGTTACATTGTAGAAGACTGAAATGGCTAGGAAAGAGATGAACAGTTGGGATAGTTCAGTAAGAATAACTGCTCCTGCATACTCATATTCCGACCAGGAAAATCAGTGCCAAATCATTAAGGCAACACCCAGCATCTTATGTATTTATTGCAAGTTTCACTTTGAAATTGCCTATCTTTTGTGCTCCATGCATCTTCCTCTGAAGAAAAAAACAACCCAAACGAAACCCCACTATCTTTCCATCAAACACGGGCCTGCTGTCTGAATCTCTTTTTTTTCCCCAAGGTAAGGAAAATTAAAAAACCCTACAGAACGAAAATCTCTCCCATGTTGTGCTCCTAATTCAGTTGCTCTCTGGACGCTTTAGCCTGCCTCTCATTGCATCCATTTAACCCAAGACACAGATTGAGAGCTGTCACGTTTTGAGTATCTTCCACGAAGTGTAGGGAATACTACATCTCAACTGGGAAAATGCACCCAAAAGGCACATGAAGCAAAGAATCCCATTTACTCCAGTAAATGCTCAAATCAAGCCTGAGATGCGCCGATGCTCCGCTGGCAGGGCAGCATCCCCAGCAGCAGCCTGGATGTGCAGGGGAAAGCTGATATTGCAGGAGGCCATGCGTCAGCAGGTAAGAATTTTACAGCCATATTCAAGGAAATGCAAAGGCATAAACTGAGATTTGAACTGCTTTGACCCGGATTTCTTCATCTAATTGTATATACGTTGCTACGCGTCTGTCAGCAGTGCATTATATTTGCTGTCTACTGGAAATGTGATCAGTGTTAGATGAAATACAATGAACTCAAGTGGTTCACTAGTCCATTGGTCTTTGTTTAGTAGTTTCTGTACAAGGATAGCAGCTAAAGGTTAAAAAAAGTCTATGAGTTTCCATCTTGTATGTATTTAAGGGAGCAGGAGAACGCTACACAAAATAAACAATGTGTGTTTCATTGCATATACAGTGTAATGCTCCCCACGTGTTCACTGAGCACTTTAAGTGTCATGATTTCCTCTTCAAGTATGATCCGTCCAGAGATATCTAATAGGCAGTTCTAGCCCAGACAGTTCACATGTGCTTTTTTCCTTCTTTAGCACAAATATGACAATAATTTATTTTCAGACAGGCACATATCATGGCCATAGATGTAAATGCTTCAGCAATATTTCATAAGAAAAATCACTGATTTACCTAACTAGTGTATTTAAGATGTATCCGTCTTAAGCACTTTTCACACTCAAATGAATCAGATTTTCTTAATAAGTTCACTTATTTTCCTTTGTCTAGCAAAGAATATAAAAGATCTGACTTTGTAAAAGGAACAGGTTTTGTTCCATACCAGTATGAAACCTTTCATGCAGAACTGAATTATAGTCGCCTTGTACGTGTTTTCTGCAGTGAAAGGCATCCCGGTCCACAGACATGGCAAGTTACTTAATTAATACTATTTCAAAAGTAGTACATTTACAAAAAGACATTTGGTGATTCTTGGTGAGTAAAAGACATCTTGCACTTATTGGTAGTCTATTAAGGATAAAAAGGATATCCAATCCAATAAAAAGTTTCACAAAAACCATGTGTATACATTATACTTATCCTGGGTGCTCTATGCTGTGTGAACAAGTACAGGGATTATTTTAATATATCCCTGTGTGATATATTTATTCAAGCGCACATGTTACCTTCTGTGTAACAGATGTCATTCAATTCACCTTTCTGGATGCATTTAGTTTACCTTTAGCCTAAAAAATTCTCGGAAAGATGTAACAGACCTACTAAAATCTTACAGTTTCAGTGAATGGAGGAATTCAGGAAAAATGCTTAATAAAATGGATGAAATGATTCCAACATCTTGAATTAATTTTGTCAAACTAAATGTTTATCAGAGTCCTGCTTTCACTGACTTAATCAGAAGCAGGTTCGGGTTCAGTATGTGTTTTCCTGCACTAAAAAAAGTAAAATACAGTGATCTCCGAAGGACCAATTAATACTTCTAAGTTTATGCAGTTATTTATTAAAGGCTGTTTTCTAGTAAATGCAGTGTGTTTCAATTTAGGCAGAATAAAGCCTATTGTTAAAGCTGCTTAAAAAACCACATAGTATAACTTTATTTTCCATTTTTTGTTTCTCTGCCAGGCACGTAACTGTTTGAGCTTTAGGCTTCCCCCTCTTGCATTATCTCAGACTACTTTTTAGAGTAATTAAGTAAAATGCTAAACTGTATCAAAAGATACATTTTGAGAGGAAAAGGATTACTTGGGAAGATGTTTTAATTTTCTCTTGACTGTTTGTTTGAAGAACATTAGCACGATTCCAAGCTCCTGAGTGAAAACCTGGAATCTGGCAAGACGGATTTGTCTTTTTTTCTGCTTTGGCTACACTTTAAGTCTTTGAAAGTTGGTATTTGCACATGCTTAGTGGATCGTTTTAGAGGCTTACTGGAAAAGTCCCTAAAACATCCCATTTGCACAGAACAGCCTCCCAGATCCTCGTGGCCTTTAACTCCAACCTGAAGGTGGACAATCCCAACAAATCAAAGCCAGTTTGTATCAAAAAGATGGCTGTGCATGAATCCTGGGCCTCCCACATTTTGTTCCCTGGCTTTAAGTGACATCTTTTCAAGGGTTAACCTATGTTCAGAAGCGGGTTAAGGAAGAGCATCCAAAGAGAGAAATTCCCCCCCACACATCCCACCGACCCTGGCCTCCATCTTTACAAGGGCAGCCGAAAAGATCTTGTGATACATCCCAGACCACCGAAGCGCACAGCCCAGCAGCATAACCCAACCTTGCGTAGGAAGGTTTAAGTATGGCTAATTACGGTTGCCCAATTTGACAACTGCATCACTGTATTTCTGTATAGCTTTCGTTTGTATGATTTTAAAGGTAAAAAGTTCAAGCCTTGCTTCTAGGGTTGTGTTTTTAAAATTCCTGTAGTTTTTTTCTCTCATTACAATCATATATCCATGTGTGCACTGCTTTTCTTCAGCAGAATTAAAATCTATTTCCAGAAAATCTGGGTTGTTATAACTCTGTTATTCATTTCCATTCCAAATTAAAATACTGTAAACATGGACTAAGAGCCGGGTCCTTCCACAAATCAAAACTCCATTGGTTATTCATGAATTCTACAAGTAGATCATATTTAGATAATTTTCTTCTTTAAAGAGATCATGTTTTAAAATGTAAACTATTTGCTACATAATCTACTTTTACTATTTTTCAGTTTGTTACTAACAAGTTTGAAAGTATTTACCAAAGATTTATAACAGAATATTCTCATGTGGAAACAAAGTACTTCAAATCCTTGTATAACCAGACCATTTTAAAAATACTAATTCCTCACTGTGCAGAATTTGCAGGAAATCCAAAATAAAAGAGAATTGAAAGATGGACTAGCTAAAGGCTATTTAATATTGAACAATTTCATTTAGCTTATAAATTAATCAGAACAAAAATTTTTAAAAGGATTTTAAAAAGCTATTCTTTTTAAAAGAATAGATAGGAAATTCTCTGCATAATCAGAGATCATATCATAATGCAGAATCATTACTAAACTTCAATGTGGCAATGTCCACATTATTTGTGGTTTTTTGGTTAGTTTTCCCCCATTTTTCTTACATCCCTCCTGTTGTAACCCCAGTTCTTGCATATCCCAAACTTTCTCACAGAAACCTGGAGCCTTGTCCAATTAAGATATCAGCTACCTTGGAGCTTCTGAAATTAAACAAACAGGGCATTTCCCTTTATTTAAAATTAACTTTTAGAGCAATATGAAAGTTGGGCAACAGACTTGTTCAGACTCAGCTAAATCTGTTTCCTACTGCTGTCAGCTCAGCTCTCTGGTCAACTACATGGTTTTGAAGACAAGTGGGGTGGGGTTTTTTCCATTTCCCACAGAATTATTTTTTATCCAGATCTTTCAGCCCTGTTCTGAACATGACCAACGAGCCCACCTCTCTTCCACATGTGGTCAGAACTAGCTTATACAAGCCTTTCACTCCAACAAAAAAATTAGGATGGATGCACATACACAAATGTCATTAGTCCAATGAAATCTACATAAAATCTGCAACAAAGTTTAAAACAATCAAAAACAATAGATACAT
The DNA here is from genome assembly GCA_008711295.1 of Anarhynchus alexandrinus. Classification (NCBI taxonomy): domain Eukaryota; kingdom Metazoa; phylum Chordata; class Aves; order Charadriiformes; family Charadriidae; genus Anarhynchus; species Anarhynchus alexandrinus. The sequence goes on from VUYV01000060.1 coordinate 3,368,265, forward strand.
CATATTTATAGAGGCATTTTTTCCAGCTTCTTTTTTTTTTAGGGAACTGTATTTTATACAATACATTCACAGTTAGGCAAGGGACTTTTCATGTTTACTTTCACCTACACAAACTGTAAATAATGCAATTAAAAAGAAGTTACACCAACCCTTTAACAGTCCTCAAAGACCACAGTGGGCATTAAGAAAGAAGGTGGAGAGAGAGGGATTCTGGATGATGGACAGGTTGCCAGGGAATACACACATGCATACAAATACATGTACACTAACACATATATATGCAAACTTTTAATAATTCTTTGGTGCTAAATATCCACAAGTACATGTGTATAAGTGTATAAATACACAACAAAAAACTTTCCAAGATCTTTCCACCAAAGATTTCCACAAATGGAAACAGCCTAAGAACAGCCTAAGAACACTCCTCACAGGAGTAACATTTCCAATCATTACACTAACACTAAAATACAGGTTAATAATGTTTTCTTTTCCAGGTGCTTTTACGCTGTGTATGGCAGCCTCTGACATTTTTTCCACTGTAAAAGGTAATGAAGAAACAGCGAAACTGATGAGATAAATTTTCTTCATTGAGATGATGGCTCTATTGTTTTCCCAGGCTCATCCACCCCTGCTGTGTATCTGCTCAAGCTTAATAGATGGCCAAAATAGCAGATCTTTTGCTATTCTAGGCACAATCTCGCAAAAGCATGCCCCTCCATCATGCGAGTCCTGGGAGCTTGCCAGAGAGTTAAAAACAAATACCACCGCTGGACACTAGCAAGACCTCCTTTCCACTCTCCTTGAGGCCTCATTTCTTAACTTGTAAAGTGATCTGATACAGTGCTAAGAAGCAGTAAAAAATGTCATGTTATAGGGATACCACCAGCTAATGCTCTTCAGAGTTTTACTTTATTGATTTTTTTTTTCTTCAAAAGTCCAGAAAACAAGTGCTAAACTTTTTGCAACCATTTGGGGATGGAAGGTGGATTCTAGCTGTTTAATTTCTATTTCTCATGGTTTTGTAAGTAGGGTGTCAACTTTCATATTAAAAAAGTAAGAGAAAGAAGCAAAACTAATGCCACATTGATATTCCAAAAAAATACTTCTCCTCTGTCTATCTATAACCAATGTCATATAAAGGGCATCAAAGGGAGGGAACCTTAACGAAACAAAGAATTAAAACATTAGTTTTTCTACCATGATAAAAAATACCACACAGGTAATAATTAATAAAAATATCATGAGGTTCAGCCTTATTGAACCGTAAGTGTACAGTAAGGACTGTAGTAGACTCCTTTGGAACATGGATGATTCATTATAAGCTTGAATATCATCAGGCAGCTTCCCAGTGCAGGAGTTCAAGCTCACAGGGAAATCACCTCTACCCAGGGACTGCAATAAGTGCGATGAGGAACCTTCAAGTACAAAGCGACAATAATTTGAGGAAAACTCAAAACTGCCTGATTTTGTTTGATAGCCTTTTTGGTTCTCAGCAATACTACTTCTCTTGCAGGGGATGGGACTCCTTAGGTGATCCTTTGGGGCATAAAGTGGCACTGGTTGTGATTGTATCTCAGTTTTGCTTGCATGCCTATTGTCTTTCTCTGGGCTTTTCAAGCTCTAATTCCAGGACAAAAAAAAANGCAGACAGTATTGCTTTACAGGAGCTGTCTGACAGGCAGCCAGCGTCAGTGCTGGGGCTGCGCTTGGTGCAGAGGGCTCGGCTGAGAACGTGGGCAAGCAGGTTCGGTGACAAAGGCCAGCATTGTAGTGTGCCTCCTTATGCTATTCACAGCTAGAAAAAGGGGATGTTTCTTTTAACAGCACTGCAGCTTCCTCCCCAGCCCTCCTTTCCCATTTCCCTAGTTAAACTTTTGCTATCACCCTCCCTTTTTGACCCTGTGCCACCTTGAGTTTCTCTGTGCTACCTGACAAGTGTCAGACATTTTTTGTCTTCGTTAAATCTATGCTTCCCTCTTCTCTCACCACATGAGCAAACGCCAAAGGCTTTTGTTAATCTAGCACACAGATATTGCTATTGTAATAAGCCGACATTGTTTTACTGAAAGGGATATATGCATTTCTTCTTCACGAGTCTAGTGAGAATATATAATTAAACACTGTGCAAAATAATTGATTACAAATTCAAGTTTATTTTTGCTGGAAAAGAAAAACTGACATTTTATTTTCCTGCCCGAGGAATAAAATGAAGGTGGAAAGGTTAGGTTTGCTCTGGTGATGACTAAACACAGCCATGAATTTAGAAGGCTTGGATTGTCATGCTTTATAATTCCTGAAAACTATTATTCGCTTAAAAGTCAGTAACTGTATGGTTTCCCTGGTTTCTGATTGACTGAGACATTTTATTTCAGTTTAACGTCATTTAATGTGGTTTCCAGAAAACCACAGAAAACTGTCTATTCTAGTGCAGTTCAGTTGGCCACAAATCTACATTAAATTATTTTCTCACTGCCTTCTGACTTTTATTGGGAATGAATATAATTTCCCTGACACAATTAAAAGACAATGTAAAATTAATTTGGATTTCCACGCTTGTGGGTAACACATACTATAACTTCTAGGAATCATTTCTGGATTCTCCTGTTGGACATGCAGTCCATTTGCCCAAAGCCAACAAGTATTAAAATGAATAGATAAAAATCAAGAGAAATCGGGGGTGGGGGTGGGGAGGGGAGGGGCATTATTAAATTATTTACCTCAGCATAAACTTCCAGCTCACCCTCTCTATGCTCAGGAGATTTCTTCAGTTACATTGGTGAAACGGGCAGGCTGTCACTGAAAAGGTAGATAACGGGCAGCCTTTTTTGCTGTATGGCTCCCCTTCCACCTCACCTCTCCACTCTGCAGTTTGGGAGTGGTTTGATTTGACAAAGGCAAATGATAGTTTTATATGGGAAATCATTATATTCTGATGTAACAAATGGATGCACACACAAAAAGCAAAGCTACGCAGAGCAATACCTTCCGGCCAGCTGGATCCCAGCCTCTGAGATCTCTTTTCTGGGCTATTTGAATGTGACAGCCACGGGTTTGACGTGATACGATTTTAGCTCAGGGTCTATGCTCCAGGCACTGGAGGAAGTATCTGGCAAGAAGTAATGTGGTGTCTGAACAGATATTTCCCGTCTTCTCAAGGAAAAAGGCAGCTGGTTGGAGAAAACCACTGCAGGACCCACACAGAAAACATCTAAACTAATAAGCGGCGAGGAGCAGGGACTGACGGACTAGCAGAGGGAACGGTAGGGAGCTCAAGTCTCTTAGCCCACGTACGGGCTGGCCCATCCTGAACCTGGGCGGTACATGAGCACGGCTTAGCCCCAGCTGGCACACACCAAACCCGTGCCCAGCACGGCCCCAGCAGCAGCAATGACCCCCGGCCACAGCTCGGGCTCAGGCAGGGGCATGTTTCACAGTGCCACCAGCTCAGCCACGCAGCCCACCAGGCTGCATTACGCGGTTCCGAGTCCCGGCGTCAACAGAAAATACGTAAAGGTACACCAGAGGCTAAACTCATGTTTAACCTGCTACTCAAAAAAAAAAAGGTGACTAAAGTAGGTTTTGAAGTCATTACGTGAGCATTTAAATAAATCAAAAGCGATAATGACACTGCAGTTCCACGGGGAGCTGTCACGTATCCAACTTACATGAAATACAGACTACCGGGTTACAGATACCTAAGATCTAAACGCAAGTCTTTGGATCACAGGGCCACATTTTCAAGGAGTAGTTCACCCAACAGTTCCCATTTCCACTTCTGATCACTTCCAGATGTGATCGGCACTTGCAAACTCTGTGGTTCTTACAACATGATGAGCTGTGTCATAAACAAATAACAAACACTTCTGCGGAGATGGCTGAAACGCAAACAGCAAGCCTGTGGCCTTCCCTCCTACGCCACAACTACTGCAGAACAACTGTTCAGAATCCCATCTGAAACATCTGCTGGGAATTTCGGAGTCCTTTCTGCATCTCTGACAGGTGGTCTGGTCGGAGGTAAGGAACAAGTAACAAACCCAGCGACTGGAGACTCTCACTAAGGCTTTTGTTGGTGTTTTTAAGTCTAATCTGAGCAACAAAGACTATTTCTCGTATATACAGAGGAACGTGGAGATGATCAGCTCCGCCAATTACTAGCCTGTTGCTAATCCGTCCTTTGTAAGACGCAGCCTTCGAAGCCACACTGCTTACTGCACAGAACTTCAAAACGTCTCAGGGGAAACACAAGGCAGTGTTCCTCATGGCATGACAGTCTGATTTTAAGTGGAATGATGAGAGGACTTTTGAAAGGGCTGTTTGAAGCCCTGATTTCCTATGGACAATGAGTATGGGGGTGCTCTACCACCTTCGGTCTTGAATGGGAGGAAATACCCTCTTCCAAACCACACGTTAATGGCAGACTGAGACGGAAAGAAGCATCAAAGCACAGAGGGTCCTCCAAATCCCTGGTACTCACCCACACCTGAGAAAGGAATTTCTAAGGATAACTTCATCACTATCTTATCTTCCAACTACCTTTTTCAGAGAAAAAGGGATATAATTCCTCAAACCCTTTGCTAGCGTGCTGGAGACCTGCTTTTGCAAGCTCTTGGGGGAGCTCTTCCCTTTACATCTGATATACCTCTTGGATGCCCTTCATTCTGGGCTTGTCTGTGCAGCAGGTGGAGGTACACTTCATTCCCTTGACCTGCCACATAAACACTACCACCAGTGGAGATGGGACAGCTGGGATACCTGGGTCCAGATATTGGTTTCTGATCCATATCTGCATTTATTAATTGCAACATAATAATGTCAACTTTATTCATGTAAGACATTATTTAAGCAAATTGAAAATGGGGAAATCAAGCAGGAAAGGCTGGGAATTTTGCTGTTGGCTTCAATGGAGCCTGGACCGCATGGTGTAGGTAAGAATTCACATTTGCATAACAAGAAAGCAGAGGGTGGGTTGTGTCTGATTTACCCTGAATTGAAATGTCTGTCAAATTTCAAACTAGCTACTGAAACATGGTTCTTCTTTGTCAGGGATTGCCCAAGGGAAAATAAGCTCTTTCAGGTGTGCTGTATTAGAGTGCTCATACCTCAATTCAGTGTCATTTCTTTAGCCACCAGTACAGGGGCCTGCAAGAACTTCATTCATCTCCAGAAAGGATGGATTATGACAGACTGGGCAGAATACAGGAGTTGCCAAAAACTTGTAGTTTTCATGCTCCATTCAAATTTTATGTTTCAATGCAAACATTTTGAATTTTCTCTTTTTTTTTTTTTTTTGTAAATATAAAACACAGAGAGTTCCTGGCAAGCAGTCTTAACATGGGAAACATTAACGCATCTCACTTTTAACAGTGAAGTTCCCCTTAAAAGTTAAACCTGATCTGAACCTTGGCTCCCACGACAAATATTCTGTAGTTTACCTCATGTGGAGCACATTATGTTTGGCTCCAAAACAGTTTGTGTCAAAAGCAATTATTTCTGTTCTCTAATCGCAGTCACAACAACGAGTAAGGTTTAGAATATAAGATAAATATATGCAACGTTCTGACTGCCCGATGCTTTAACTGCTTCAGCATCTGATCGTTCCTGTTGAGTAACAAGGCGTAGCTGGGCATAACCATTCTGGATGGCAAGGTACGTTAGATGTGCTGCACACAGCCCTTTTCGTTTTGTCCAGGAGACCTTATTACCTGCACACCTGGAAGAACAGGGAGATGATTGCATTTATTTTTAATAACTAGGTACATTCAAAACAATTTCTATTCTTCTGAGCAAGAGAATGATGCCCCGATAAATGTACTCGTGCTGGCTGACCTTTACCATTGATATCAAACGATTGCATTTCATTTTGCATTGCTGTTTGATTTCCCCAAGTCATTTTATAATTTGAGACTTAAAGCATACGCGCAGTTTTTATGTACCTTTTTAATTCGGGGTGAAGTAGGTGATTTTTCTAAGAGTCAATAAATACGTGTTGTTGAGGACTCTGGGGCACAATCCTCCCCCCCCAAATTATCCCCTTGAGCCACAAGAAGGGGCAGGTACCAGCTGCAAATCTGTAACACCTCCAGTTCCAGCTCAGCTCTCACGCCGACACCCCAGCCAGGCGGGGGGATACCTGCCTGCCCGGGCAGCGACGCGGGAGCGGGGCACGGGGAGAGCCACGGCTCCACAGCCCCTCGCCACCCCCCCCATACACATGGCAGCACTGGAAACCAGCCTGTCCGGTGGAAACTCTGCTGTATTGCTCCCTCTGCTAAAAGCCCGGCTTACACCAAATGGTTTGACCTTGCTATGACTTCTGACAGACCGCCCAGCCTTTAAAAATCATTAAATAGCCACTTCTGTCAAAGGCCTGAGGAAAAAGCTGGGCAGGAGAAAACAAACCCTACAGTGTTGTCGGGTTTTTAAGTTTTTTTTTTAAGTTCACACGCATCTAGATTGCAGGTTTAAGACCGTAACTTTACTGCATTTAGCACAGGTTCCCCAGTGCTTAAGAACCTGACTGGCGAGACAGGGTACTAAGGTAGGAGATGTTAATAACAGCATGATTGCTTTTTATAATTCGATTATTTTTGTTTCTCAGCAAATTCTAAAATATTACCGTTGTGAAACACGGAACAATAATGAAATGCTAAGGGGGATGAATATGCTTCTCTGGTACTATTTTGAGAAAGTCATGAAAAGCACTGCATCTTTGAGAGCGCAGGGTTTTTTTTTTTCTGTTTAATTTAATTTACATAATTAGAAGGAAAATAAGACATAAGCCTGAAATAACATAGGAATAAAACATGATCTTATGTCTAGTCACCTGCCAATTACTTCTACACTGAAAAGCAAATAAAATCCCCAAAACCCTTAAAAATTAAAGTGACAGAGATTCAGTTGTAAATTGAAACAGAACTAAAATGAAATTCAGCAAACAGGATGTTCTCCCTCTCTTCCCTCTTCTGCGCTCATGCCACACAATAAATAATTCTGCTAAAAAGTTGATCCGTGGAATTGCTTTATTTATTTAGGCAGTGTGTATGCCTTTCTCCATAGATCTGCCAAATATACCTTCCCACAGACTTGCTGCTCCAGTCCTGGGCCTCTCTTAAATGACAGGCAAGAATCCCCTATGAATTAGGTTGAGACCATCATATTCATTTTCACATTTAAATAAATCCAGATTTGAACTTAGGTTTTCAAAGGTGGAAGGCTAGTGGAAGGCAAGTATATTTCATGCTTCAAGGGGAGGTAAAGTTACCTCTGCTCTACAAATGACATAAAGTAATTCCCAAAGAAATTTGACAATAATATGGACTCGGATCACAGTAAATTATATCACTTGGCAGCTAAACTGGAGAACTAAGTCCAGAATTGCCAACAAAACTCAAGACACACGTTTGGATATATGGAAAGCTTTGCAATTTCTAACAGAAAGGAGCCTGCCCGGGCATCTTATGAGACTCATAAAGAACCTTATCAGCTGGAAAGAAGTGTGTAAATTCTGAGGATCAGATGAAAGTTTTTTGCCTTTTTTTTTTAAATAAAAGCATTCAAAAGGAGAAGATAGAACAGACAGACCATCTGCAATGTAACCACATAAAAGACCCCTGGGCAAATCCAAACCCATTAGCAGAAGTGCTTGACAAATCTGCCAAAGAGCCAGATGCTGCTTATGGAGGAGTCTCTTTCCCTACTTGTCATCTGGATCCTCTGACTTCTGTTCCCAGAGGAGGACAAAGACGACCGATGCTCAGACTCAGCTGTGTGTGGAGGGAGCCGAGGCACAGAATCACTCTCTGATAAGGATACTTTAACATAAATAGAGGACACCAAGTCTGAAATATTAAAAGGAAAACAGCTTTAACAAGTATGTGTGTCACGTGTGGAAGATGCAGATATTAGAAAACAGAAAGAAAACTTGTAATTAGTTTATTTGCATGTGGTCTCTTTTTATATGGATTTTTTTTGGTTCATTCTCTTCTTCTTTCCTTTTTTTTTTTTTTCTAATGACTGATCAGGATCTAGTGGGATGGGAAAGAGGTGATTTTTGGCATGCTAAATACTAGCACAGCATACTAACTCCACGGCATTCGTTAAATGCTGACTGAGTACATAGACTGAGCGATGGTATTTAAAATGTGTCTGAACAGGTTGTGAAATACCCAGCCAAGAACTTACACTTAAAAATATTTGAGGAAAGAAGTGATTCATTTAAAAAGTAACCTCTATCAGTCTCAGAATAGGGGATTTGGATCTAAATGGCCATTTTTTTTAATGTCTGCATTCTTCTAGGAATCTATTCAACTGGATTTGAAGTGCAAAGTAGGTGGAACCAAATACTTTTCCTATTCAGACTCACCAATGGTAAAAAATATTTGGAGTATCCAAGAGGTCAAAGAAGCTGGAACAGAGTCTGAATTAGTTCTCCTGTGTACTGCTGTAATGCGATATGACAGAGCAAAAAATAGACTGAGGGAGAAAGAAAGAAACAGAGCTCCTTCTCATTGTGATTGCATGTGCTGCACTTGAAGAACCAACAGTGTCATTTTATGGCTCAAAATCTAGTTCAATTTTAGGATAAAGCTCTAAGAAACTATTGGATTCAGTAAAAGTACTTGCAGGTATAATCTTAGGTTATCTTCTTTCACTCAAAAATAGTATTTACCTATCCCAAGACATTCCTGAAGCTTCAAAAATTTTAAATTCTGATTGCTACATTATTTAATACAGAAACACATGCACTCCTTTTCCCTCTCTTTGAAATCCAGGAAGACTAGGTATACCAAAAAGTACTGTGACTTAGCAGATCAACAGATTCAGTATAAACTAGTCAAAAGGTGGGGTGGGTAGGGAGGAAGAACAGAGAGGGAGAGAGAAGTATAACGAATGCTCACTCTGAGAGTCAATGCTCATCTTTTAACGGCCAATCACTCCGACCTTGCCCACCTACTTTGCAGAGCAGCAATACACTCGCCTTACAGAGAAATTAATTTCAGCCAGGCCACTGTCTGCCAGACTGACGTGTTGGAACTGCTGGCAATCCACGGGCACTTCGCAGCGAGCTAACGAAAGGTGGCTGGCCTATAATGCACTGTGAAGAACACACCTAAAAGTGAACGTAAATACCATCTATCTACGCAACGGGTTGTAGCTCAGGCTGTATGTTGGGCTACCAGTGCCCACACCGTGATCTGACAGAAGCAAGCTGTGTCGCAGGCAGGCGGGGAACACTGGTATCTGATCCATCCAAGATAGATGAGTAACAATCAGGTGCACGCTAAGCCCCTTGGATGGGTTTGGTCCTGCTCCCTCCATACACCTGCAGCTCCAGCTACAGAGAGTGAATGGGGGAGAGAGACAACAGCTGTGCAAATGGACTCAAAATTGCATTGAACTGCTGCCATCAACATATATGTTGCATTGCGCCACCTGTTTATCCAGTAGTAAAGGCAGTAGAACATATATCGTTATCATTTCTGCCTGGTGTAAAAATAGCTGCTGTAGTCACCCAAGTTATGCTGTGCAACAGCACCCACGTATAAAAAGGAGTATAGAGGGGATGGGAGATACCAATGGAAGAACTCCACCACGCACTGCTGTACCTGTGCTCCTAATGAGTTGTTCTGAAATGGTGACTAATGGATTACATTGATTATTTCAAAGTGCTTTCAAGAATCTTTGATTATAATATTAATGTTAAATTGTCTGTGTACATTTTTGTTTATAGGTTGCCATTCCTAGGTGAAAGTTATTACTATGAGCAAGTTGCTTTTAGTGTGCTGTTTATATATGAAATTTTGGAAATTTTTCAGATCTTCATTAGTCTCTTTTCTGGTTTTGGTTGTTGGGGGTTTTCTTAGTTCTTAACTGCCATTATTACTTAGTTACTGACACAGCTCCAGAGCTTCATTTTTGCCAGCTTTTCCCAGACCTTATAAAGAGCACTAACATGTATTTAGGTTGAAGGGCACTCACTATCCCATTGCCTACAATGGCAGAATGCAGGTAACAGTAGTTCAGCACTCTCGAGCAGGCTCAAAACTCACAAGGCACTTCAGAAGTCACCATTCTGTCAAAACTATTAATTATACAAATATATGGGGTGGTTCCAGTCCTCCTCACAATCGACCACAAACATTCACATAAACTTCCTTTCTCTGAAGAAGGGCATGTGGAAGAAAGAACAATGAGAAGAGTTTAAAACAGAGATGTGGACACAGCAATATCCTGGGAGTCACCTAGGAATTACTCAAGATGATAAAAAATTTTCTCACAGATCGGTTCGGGATAGGAAAATGTGTGCTGGATACTCTGGTTCATATCCCCACTCCAAGAAATATGTAATAGTTGTACCAAGTCGAATGGGTTTCATAAAAGTCTAATGTTTAGGACATTTACTTAAGATATGTAAGACATAAAGTCATATCTAATGAATACATATATATAAAATACCAACTGGTTTTTAATGCATGTATGTGTGTATTTGTTGAGTGAAAACTGGGAAAAAATAAGCAGTCATGAAATATTTTAAGAGTAGGTGGTTCAAGCCATTATTCAGTAGGATTTTAATCATTTTCAAAATACACCTAAGCGAACAGAAATGCCAGCACAATTCTAAGGGGACAGCAAATAAAATAAATCCTTCAAATTTAAATGAGTACATTGTGATTTCTAACAGAAAGGAGCCTGCACAGGCATCTTATGAGACTCATAAAGAACCTTATCAGCTGGAAAGAAGTGTGTAAATTCTGAGGATCAGATGAAAGTTTTTTGCCTTTTTTTTAAAATAAAAGCATTCAAAAGGGGAAGATAGAACAGACAGACTATCTGCACTTGCACAGTATTTTGTATTATCTCGTCTATTTCATAAATAAGACATATTCCTACCAACAGATAACAATAAACTTGGACCTGTTAGAATAGCATGTTTCTCTCTTTGCCAGAGACCTTTATCTTCCTCCCAGATGCAATAGATTTTTCTATTTTAAAAATAGGGTTTAAATTATTAGCAGTGGTTGGTTCTTGCATTACAGTAGCACAAATCCATACTAGAAAGCTCTTATCTTTCATAGTATGTGATGTTAGACAAAAAGATTATCTACTTGCATTTAAGGGTAACTCCAAAATCTCCAATTTACTTCTACAAACAATTCTGTTAAAACCTTTTTTATCCTTTTTTTTTTTTTTTTCAAAAAGGTGATATAAATTTCCAACAAGTGTTCAAAGCTGCTTGGGTTTTGTTGCTTTCATTTATTCCAAAGTCTGACCCACCACTGATTCAGGTTAATGGAAGTCTTAACAATGACATGATCTGGCTTGGGATCACGCAAAGAAATTATTACTAATATAATAGAAAATATTTTATGCCTGATTAAAACAACAAAAAAAAAAAACAACAGGAATTTGTAACAGACCTGAAATATAAAAAGTACATTAATTTTATTATTAAAGCCACAGGGATCTGTTAATATAAACCATTCAAATACTTCCCTGTGATGTCATCAGTTACCATGTGTTTGCACTCTAAATAGATTATTGTAATTTCTGTAAACATATCAAATATATTTTTAGAACTCTTTGGGAGCTTGATCCAGAGCCAACAAAAACCAACGGGCAGACAGTGACCAGCTTCAATAGGCCTCGGGTAACCAGAAGACTAAATTTCTAAAGTTAACGAATGAGAACATCGTCGTGCAGCAGGCACAGAGATACCACAGACTGCTCTAAAAATAGGAAAGACTTGCGCTGCCTGAAAACTACATGCCTGAAAAGACAACGCACATAGGGAGGCAACATACTCCCTGTAGCAACTGTCGCGCAATTGTCGTGGATGCTGTATGTCATTCAGTTACATGTATCCGCACAGTCATCTCACTAACTGTATTATTTTGATTGACTCAAACCGCCTAAGTGGCACGCAGACTAAATACGTGCACCAAACCTTTAATAAGTAACAGATTTGTATAAAAAAATCTCTCAACTGCAAGCTAAACCTGTGTGTCCCAGAATGCAGCCTTTATGAGAAATCTTATTCCACAACGCAGTTCTTTTAAAATTGGAAAATTGTGATATGTTTTTTGCCAGCCACTGTCTTGACTGAGAAGTCTGGGCTTGATCCTGCCAAACAGTCCTCCTAGGTGAAGTGTTTATAACTACAGCGGCCTCACTGACATGAAAGCTCTGTTCTGACAGACATATACTATCCCTGCTGTTGACGGGATTTTTTCTCGCAGTTCCCAAAATTACTTATGGCAATCTTTCAATTTCAACTTTATTTATTCTGTCTTTTCATAGCAAATTTGTGTTGCTGTATCTGTTCCTTTTTATAGTTTGCCCCAAACACAAGAAATACTAGCAGCTAGTCACAAAGTGTTTTTTCCTGGCTAAAGAATAATTTTATTATTAGAATCATAGAATCATAGAATGGTTGAGAGTTGGAAAGGACCTTGAAGATCACCGAGTTCCAACCCCCCTGCCATAGGCAGGGACACCTCCCACTAGACCAGGTTGCCCAAGGCCATGTCCAGCCTGGCCTTGAACACCTCCAGGGATGGGGCCTCAACAACCTCTCTGGGCAACCTGTTCCAGTGCCTTACCACCCTTAAAGTGAAAAACTTCTTCCTAATGTTTAATCTAAACCTGCCCTCTTCCAGTTTAAAGCCATTCCCCCTCGTCCTATCACTACATGCCTGAGTAAAAAGTCCTTCCCCACCTCTCCTGTAGGCCCCCTTTAAGTACTGGAAGGCCACAATAAGATCTCCCCGGAGCCTTCTCTCCTCCAGGCTGAACAGCCCCAACTCTTTCAGCCTCTCCTCACAGGAGACATGCTCCAGCCCTCTGAAACTGAACAGTTTTGCAGAAAAGCAGAATCTGTAAAAGAAAAATAAATGCTTTCATTGCCTTTGCTCATATTATGTGTCTAGTTGGTCTTCTTGTAATAAGTCAGCAGTGCAACAGGTGATTGCTGGTGGAGTCTGCATGGTTTCTCAGGAGCAGAGGGATACAGTAAGCTGTCTTCACAGTCAATAGAAAGCAGATCAGATAAATGGCATCTTGGAAGTGCCAACCTTACACATCTACCTCAGGGTGAGATGAATCTCACCTTTGGAGGCTGAATCAGAGTCCTCTCAAGATCTCATTTCCTCAAATGAAGCCCATTTATCACACCATTATGATCTGCAGATTGTTCAGTGTGAGATACAGTCGAGCTACACTACTCCTGACACAGAATGGCATTTAAATTACCCTCTAGCCAAGATAAGCTACACATGGTTCACAGACAACAAACCCTTACCTTCTAAAAAAACATGGACGAGCGGATGAGAAGAAAATGAGTGAGCATAATGAGGCTACCCAACACATATGAAAGCTTGGTAGTCTGTGCACTTTTACTGCACAACCAATATTTATTTTTTCTATTGTAATCGCTGAAACTTTAACGACAACTTCCACAGCTATTGCTGGCTTTTCTTGCTTGGCAGCTCAATCATAAAGCTCCTCTTCACCACGTAACAATAAACATTTGTTCTTCATCTCTTGAACTGCAAATGAATGAGAAGCTACTACTGGTCTCACTCTCCTAGGAATGGGTATGAAGAGGGCCAACCGTGTTCAAACAGTCATGGGAAAGGCATGACAGCTTCATCACAGAATCTGTCAGATGACCTGAAAAGCTTGGATTTGGGTTGAGGAGTTACAATGTTAGATCTGGTAAATATGGACAATTACATGGTATTAAAATAAAGCCAATACCTGTCTGAAAGAATCAACCATCATCGTGATCCTGAGATAAGACTGTGAAGGTCTTTTTGAGAGAATTAGTCAGTGAAAGAGAAATATCAGGTGTATTTTACAGAGTCCAAACTGCTGAGAATGAAACACTTTTGATGATCTGGTTGTCCAGAGTAAGATACAGAAGATACATGTTATTTTCCTTTTCATTTTTGTTAAATGTACGGATGCCCATGGAGACACTGTTCAGTAATGCACTCATACAGTATTAGCGTAGCTCAGGTACAGTAAGTATAGTGTACATCGTATTCACAACAGTGCCCCCAAATTGCAGAGGAAACAAACCTCGGTCAAATGAACTGAGGTAGCTCTCACTGGCATTCAACACCATCTATTAACTTGTGAACGCATTAATGACAGTAATTGTCTCTCTGCATGTATGTGCACTCTATAGCCTGACCAATGAAAAACCATGAGTAGGTATCAAAATGAGACCAGTGAGAAAATGTGAAAGCCCATTTCTCATCCAGAAGTTTTAAGAGAGACTTTTAAGATGACGAAACAGAAACAGGAATTCATATCTTTTAAATCTTACTATGTGGTGCACTTTTAAGCAGTGTGGGTGTGGAAGAACAGAACAGCAATCATCTGATGAACAGCTGCAATCTATGCTAAGAGCCTCACTGAAACCCATATTAAATTGAAATATTGGAGACCTTTTCGAAACACATAAAAAAAAATCCCTCTGTGCTTTTTTGGACAGCCTGTTTATCTGGCAACTGTGTCCGTGCATATGATTCAGTATTTACCAGTGATTATCATTGGTGAATTTGTTGTTCAGTAATACATAGGAACAAACTGTCTACCTGGTACTAATGCAATAGCTATAATGCCTCCAATTACATTCTTCTTACAGCATCTGATAAAGTTTTAAATGGGAGGATTTACTTGAGTGGCTTGTTTTCTCTTTCTTTTGCTTTTATAATTTTTTTTTTTTTTAAAGTATATCAAGGAAAAGACAAGTCAGGAAGAATGACTATAGCTTGATATATTGGATCCACAAGTTTGTAGTAACAATTATGCAACAAGAATGGAGGCTTCTTATTCCGTAGGGCTTAGCTTTAACTGACCAATACAAAGATCCATTGCCCTTCTGTGAACACACAAGTAATGTCTTTTTGACACCACTACGTATTTTCGCAAGTCAATTTGTGAGCTAACTTTTGCCCCAAGCTTACAAAACTACTTGTAAAAATCTTCAAGTTTTCCCTTTTTTCCCTGTAGATATCATCTTCACAATGTAAAGATCATGGTTTAATGAGGGAAAGTAGAAGAAATATATGGCCATTTTCCTTTAGTCTTCCAGGAAAAAAAGAAACTGTGTCTCGGCTGTCAGAAAAATCTCCTCAGTTCTTCTGCAGACTTTTCTATCCTCTCCAGAGAGTAAAAAAGAATGTTTTTTTCCCTATAATCAGTGGCCTTTGAGGAAGCAGCAGCAGACCTTGCTAAATTTCCATTTGCAGGGACTTCCTCTCCCTCCCCTCATTTCTCCCCTCCCTATTTCATTTTATAGCCCAGCAAACCCAATATTTGTTGTCAGATCTCGATTCCTGATGCTACTTTGGTCTTATAGTGGAATCCCTAGCTGGCCTGGTGGGAAGGGAAGGGAAGGGAAGGGAAGGGAAGGGAAGGGAAGGGAAGGGAAGGGAAGGGAAGGGGAGGGGAGGGAAGGGAAGGGAAGGGAAGNAGATTTGGGAGTAGCAGAGATGTGTTCATCAAGCAGTCTGTTGTCTCAAAGAAAGATGCTGCCCTGTGATGTGCGGCCAAACCGAACATGCTGTAGCTGAGTGTGAGCAGGAGTCTGGGATTTGGTATTTATCATTTTACCAGACTTCAGAATCACACATACTCTAGTGTTTAACTCATTTCCGCAGCAAGGTCTTGGGGTATGAGGTTATAAGTGTAGCTTGCAAGTTTTAAGGCAACAAAACGCTTCCTTATTAGAATAAAAATGACTTATTTGATTATCTATGTAAAAAAGGAGCTCGTTAATAACTGCAAACAAGTTAACTTTCATGCACTGAACTAGACTTCAGAGATTCTTGTATGACATTAAATTCAATGTAGGAGCTGTTCAGCATACTCGGGATTGGTACCATTTTAAAGTATACCCACCACATAAGAAAATTAAGAGCAATGTATGTTTATAGGCTCTGAACACAGGAACTTCTCCTCCTAAGCTCGCTAATGAATTTGATACAGGGCCAGTGTGCCAGAGCTGTCACCCATGTGTGCTACTCCTGTCTCATCCAGACCTGTAGCAGACCGGTTGGCAAGTCCCAACCATTTACTGCCTCTGTCTTACACACCGATAGCTCCAGAAAGCTGTAAGCATTTTGTATGACTGGATGGCTATCCAGACTTGCAGGATGAACTTGATTTTTATTATAAAATTATGAAGAAAGAATGCCATAATATCGATAGAGCCACAATACCACCATGATTAGGTATAATACTACCATTTAGGTATAATATCTAAACCTTTGGGGATAAAAGGAAGTATTCACAAGCAGTTCATAGGGATTTGGCAAAATAACTCCCAAGTAACTTCGACAGAATTTGTAAGACAAAGTCGTTTGTGGATCAAAATTTGTGACAGAGATACTGAAGTCATGCATGTTTCCTTTTGTGTTTATAACACACCGGTCCACCCCAACTTCAATTCTTAACTACAGTTCCCTCTCCATCTGTGCAGTTTACCTGTCTGTCAAGATAACAACCGTTTTCTATAAATCAATGCTGGCAATGGTCGATTTTTACTGTATGTATAGCTGGACATTTCTGGAAAGCATTTTTTTGATATGCTGTATAGGTCAGTAAATTCCCTTAAAAAATTTACTAGTCACATCTGCAGTTTGAATGTTTCTTCTAAAAGACAAACCAAGGCCAAGCAAGACAAAGAATCTGCTGATACACACATGTCACTCCAAGAATTCTCCTGACAAAGTTCCCACACCCAATTTAATTACTTCCCTACTGTAAAAACACTTTCCATCTGCATTTATTGTAATAGTTTCAAATCCAAAACCAACAGACTATAAAGCTAGCTAAATAAATGAATGATATTGGCCTTAGGTCCCAAGCCAGGAGCTATTCTGTAAGGCTGTGTGTCTCCAGCATTCATTTTTATGCTGATGTTTCATTTTATGTGCAATGTTTTCACTTAAGCCTTGTTTAGAGAAGAATTACCTTGCTCCAGGCTCTAAAGTTTTATGTGCTGCGCGGTGCCCTCTAGCGCCGCTCCTGCCAAAGGTCTGTCAGAGATTCCCCTGCAAGACCAGAGTCGCATCGCGAATCGAGATCTGACCAAAAAATCCTGCTTCAGGCTATATACACAGCACCGCACACGCTCAGGCCAGGAGCATTAATGCCAACTGTGTTTGATATATACTCAAACTGAGGCTGTGGAGCTCGAAATGAAAAGCATTTTTGTTTGAAAATGCACCCTAAAAAATGAAACTACCAGATTTAGCCTCCGGACTGATTATTTGTATCATGGGTTCCCTTTTGCACTTGGGAGAAAAAAGTATCCTATTCCTCAGACTTGGTATGAAGAATTTAACTACAGCTCATACGAAATTTCCTGACATGAAGAGGTAACGAGAATACATCGTATTCTGAGTCCTCAGGTTTGTTGCAATATCATAATCTGACGAAACTACGTCAGGCTATGGACTTCTTCACAGTTTTTAAAGACTTGAGATATAACAGTCTCATTTGGACAAGCAGGACACTTAAAACAATGCACATGCACAAGTGTTTTGCTAAGTTGGGATTCTCCATGCCATCAAAGTACTCGGAAAGAACTTGACCTTTATAATAAATTTTAATCCAAAGCAGCAGCACAGCAGATACATTTTTCATTTAGAAGTCACTAAACAAGGACTGAAGGGCAAAATAAGTCCCCACTGAAGCCTGGGGCAAAAGTGCTACTGACTTCACTCGAAGCGTATTTGGACATTGAATTTTGTATTCCTTTACATGCATTCAGTTCTTACCAAAGTAAATGAAAGGATGTATTAATAACTGACAGGAAAATCTAATCAAAGAAATTCAGATGGTGCACAGCACAGCTCAAGCCACTGGTGTTATATCGGCCTTAGATACTGCAGAGGATCTTGCTGCAACGGTGGCACAAGGACATAGTTACGGATGGGATTTGGGGGCAAACCTTGAACTACTCTGTTTTTCTCAGTTTTAATCACAATATTAGTGTGACATCAGGTTTGTTTTGTGGCTCTCCCCTCCTAACTAAAGCTCCTGAGTTTCTGTGAAACTGAAATAGGTCTTCTAAAAAGAAGCAAGACAAAGACAAAAGCACTTCAAGCCACAAAACTTGAAGAAAACTGTCCACTGTTGTTCGACAGCTTACTAATCAACAGGAAGGTGCACACAATTACTGCTCAAAATTATACATACATGTACATAAAAGTGGAAAACATGGAAAATAAATCCATCTTTCCAAGTACATGAAATTAGCAAAGACTAATTGGAAAAGTTTCTTTATAAAGAATGCATGGCCTCTTCCTAACTTAGGAACATAGTGGCATGTTTTGCATAAGTGAAAACAAAGAAGTTTTAAAAAAGGTGAACTTTCCCCAATATTATTTCCTAAATATTCCATATTTTCAGTAAACTTCGAGACTCAGGTATGCAGAAAAAGGATAAACAAAGGAAGTGACATTTGTTTACACAGATTTTCCTATACTATTTAACTGGATTTTTTAATTTTTTTTTAATGAGGATGACAATTCAGTGTTATGGCGCCATCTAAACTCAGCAACCAAACTGCTAGCTCACATCTTTAACTGGGAAAAAAGTCTTTCAGAGCGAACACCATTAAAATGGATCCAACCATTCGTTCTTTGCAAAACGGGTCTCTCATGCTCTGACGCTACCTATCCCCAGCACAGCTCCGCGCTGTGGGCAGTCGGCGTTCGCCCTCCGGTACCGTACCTGGGATTCTGCGGCTCTGAACCATCTGACTCTGTACACGGTTTCTTTACCTGCAAAAGCAAACGAGTACCAGTTACTCTCACTTGAAACACAACTTCCTCGCTCGCAGTTCACGCACTTACAGCGCTTAAAGTGGACCCAGCTCTGCTCACCATGATCGCTATAAAATACTTCCCGCGTTTTACAGCAGCAGTATGCAGTACTAAACAGTGTGTTTCATTATTATCCCATGAACAGCTGCCAACTGCACTTCCCCAGGCTCCATTAGTACGTAAAATGTTCAGCTAAAATAGCTTGGGAGTAGTCGAACTAGGAACAAAGAAAGCAAAGAGCCAGGTTCCCCACTTTGCAACGAGAAAGCCATACTGTTCTCAGCTCGGCAAAGAAATGTTTTCCCAATTGATACTGCTTCTGTTTCCTGCTAAAGCTCACAATAATAAACACCAGATTCTGGGGCAAAGCGCAGCGTTAGCTAAATAATTCATACATTAATTTTCATTTTGTGAATCTGCTAACTGTACGTTAACTGTATTTTCCTAATGCATCAAAGAACACACACGCCATTTCCACACATATTTGCAATATATAACTACATGAAAGGTATTTCAACTTCCGTATTAATCTCTGCAATACATTGCTGTTAGCTAATTAAAGGCAAAAAAAAATCATCACTTTCAAATAAAAATAGAAAACTGTTCTCTTGCAGACTAGGTATCTCCTTGGGATCTTCAGGATTTCCTGCAAAAATTTAATTGCACCTTGTGGTAACCTAAATGTCTTGTACTTTCAGCAGAGAAAAAAAAAAACAAAACCATTTTGCTCACTTGTGTGCTAATGCAGAATCCAGGGCTGTGTGGGAGGTTTCAGAACTCCATTTTTAAAACCACCTAGAAACATCATAGTCACTCAGACCCACTTGATCTGACTGACACAATACAAAGAACATTCCCATTACAACCAGCAAGTGTTCAACAATGGTTTTCGGGAATATCTTGTGTTCTGTACTTTTTTGCTACTTTAAAAGCACTTCAGAGAAAAAAATTGTGAATGTGAACCACTTCTATTGAAGTCATTGGCAAAATACTCACCAACTCCAACAGAAAAAAGATTAGGCTAATGCTAAATGTTTTCCCTAAATACCTCAGCTGAATGCCACACTCATAGATGTCTGAGTACAAGCATGGTGCTACAGACAGTAATTTGTATTCTTCATTTGCATTCTAGATGCTAAAAACCCAATATGATTGCATACATGGTTATTCATAGAGATCAGGTTTTGGTAGCAATAATGAAAATTTCCTCATGACAATAACTTAAAACTGTCTTTGTTATTGTAACAGGTGTTATCTGAAACACTAAAAAAGTAGCAGACACAAAGGATCTTCTAAATATTATGTTTTGCTTGATTTTCACTACAAAACTTTTTTCAACCTATCCAGTTATTCAGTTTCATCACCACTAATTTTCCTCCTCTTGGATTGTTTCTTCACTGTTGCTACTGTGCTACTCCACGGCCTTGGTAGTCGCAGTGTAGCCCAGAGACACGCGATGGTGCGGCAGCTCAGCATGAGAGACTGTGAAAGCTCACGTAAACCCAAAACTCCCAGGCACGATCTCATAAACATTCAGATGCAAACATCACTGCTATAGTTTTATGTTCACTACATCGTTATTAAAGTAAGGTTAGATCTGAAATACAGTAAAACACTTGAGATACAAGCACATGATCGAGTACCAAGAAAATGCCTGCAGTGTGCGTTAATATACAAATAAGAGAAAAATTCATTCAAATTAGTGTAGTGAGTGTCAACATCACAGGCAACTGTTGAAAATTAAATTCAAAATCATTCAAAGACACCGAAATTGAAACAGCCCTTCCTTGAGAGGAAGTGCATCCTTTCAGAAGCAGATTGTCTCAATCAAATTACAGAGGGATTTGGCCAGAAAACAAATCTTTTCATTATACAGATAAAATATGATTTAAAATAATTAAAATTATTTAGAACTGTAAAATATAATTATAAAATATAATAATACAAAATATAATAACATAACATAATAAAAATTAATCACAAATATAAATGCATCTGATTTATTTAAATCCTTTCCCTTTAGCATATACTCACTTGCAGGCTATTTTTGCTATCTCCTTGCTGTTAAATTTATGGGCATTTATACATTCCTTTCCAATTCCTTTGCTGTTCATGTGGTTGCCACCAGTAGCACTGTCTGTCACATTTGCACTGGGGCTCAGATCTCACTCCCCAGGTCAAGAAAGTTCAACCAGTTGACTTTAACCAGTTGCTGGAGAGTCTGACAGTCCCCCAGCATGTCCCAACACCCTGATTTTGCAAAGTCCTTTGGTGGGCAATTACCACAGAAGCCCAAAGATAATTCAAAGATACACTAACACTATCTGAGCACTTTTAAGATACACAATATATTAAGAGCCCTTTTTTCCTGGGCAAGGATGAGAAGTGCTTCTTCTCACAGTTAAGCAATAGCTGAATACACACAGACGAGTTGTCCTACCTCTGCTCACACTACTACTGCATCTTGCTTTGACCAACATTACCCAGTAATTGAACTGACTGAAAGATTATGCTCTGTGTAGTGAATATAAAAAAAACCCCAAAATCAAAACCAAACAACTGACAAATTTTGGTATATCTTAAAAGGGAGTAGCAGAAAAGCCATGGACCAATTGTATGAAAAAGACTCACCTCCTGAGCAATGGAACAAACTTGGGGGAAAAAAAAAGTGAATCTTTTATATTCAAGAATATTGCAATGAAAACAAAGTATTTTTTAAAATAAGAATATTTCAGGTTTTCAGCTTGCTATATAGATGATGCAGTTAGTCTATGATCATTCTCTGAGGAAATGCACACAGTATAGACTTGTCTTTTCCTCTGAGATTAAATGGAAACTTCATTGTGTATCTTTAGGGTCCCTCTTTGAGAGAAAAGATTTAATAAATAAAAATGTTATTTCTTAAAGGAGGAACAGGCATGTGATTTTCTTTCAAGTGGCCATATGGAATGAACACCATTTCTCTTTCGGGCTACTCAAGTAGCAAAACACATTTTGTTATTCATAAAATTATGCCACCCTTGAAGGTGAACAGAAAATCACTGTGAAAACTTTTTGATCAAAGACTAAATATTGTTTCCTTTGTCTTCAGCTGCACAGTTTTTCCTCTTAATCTGCCTTGCTGTTTTCAAAATAATTAACCTTCAGTAACACCACATTTATTTACATTCTCATGTGCTAAATGCTATAAAAAGAACCTTTTTCCTTACTCCTTCTCTGTTTTCTTTCTTTTTTTTTCTCTCTCTGTTTACACAGGTTTTCTCACCATTTTAGTCATATACATGTTGAGAATCATTCACAAGAGAGGTAAGATACCAGTTTCAGTTTTTGAATTTTGCCAAGCTGTGCTGAAGTCTCCTACCCTGGCTGCCTACTACAAAAATGTTTTACATGTTTCAGCTAAAAATC
Organism: Anarhynchus alexandrinus; assembly: GCA_008711295.1. Lineage (NCBI taxonomy): Eukaryota > Metazoa > Chordata > Aves > Charadriiformes > Charadriidae > Anarhynchus > Anarhynchus alexandrinus. Next base: position 3,390,515 of record VUYV01000060.1, read on the forward strand.
CTTAAATTCAATTTTTTGAGAAAACACGCTGTTTTGTTCATATATTAAAAGTCACACCACTATGCTGCTGAGCGGCTTTAGTGCCTGCAAGTTTGGAGGCAGAATCCCAAAACTGGAAGTGGGTGGAGTCCAAGGTGTACCGGTACCCTGGAATCATCATCTATGTGAAATGGTGCCCAAAGTTGTTTCAGTTTATAAGCTTCAAAAGCCCTGTTTTCACATTGTTAGTGGAATCCAGCTGTAGTCTGGCTCCCAAGTTTTTGAAGACCCTATCTGCATTGAATACTTTCCATTTCAAAGATGTTGGCGCTGCGTAAGACTTAAGATTACATCTCCTGAGTGCCAGGAGCCCCCATGACATCAGGAAAGGGACCAACATTAGCAAAATTGTCCCTCTTTGCTCTGTCAATCCCATCTCCCACCGTGCAGGTACCCAGGCAATTCCCTGAAACAGAAAAACCCCGTAGACTCAAATACAGGGAGGAACAGAGATAAAACAGTTAACAGGGAGAGGGAATGGAAACCGGGGGACAAAAGGAGAACGGGATCTGCAGGGGCAAAATTAGAGGAAGGTAGAAGCCACATGAAAAAAATGTGGCAGATGTAGGGGTGGGGTGGGGACAGTGGAAGAGTACTGGGGCTGGTTGGGACGGGCCAGCACAGCACAGTTTGCTCTCCTTTCCTCTAATTAGATTTGGGACTAACATCACAAACACAAGCCTGAGCATTCATCAAATATCTGTGAAACTCACTAGTAAAGTCTTTAGTGACCAGTCTGCCCAGAGTAACAGGCTAGTTCTGCTGCACCAGCTGCACCGCAGACCTAATGAATGATCCAAGCTGGGAAACTCTACTTTGAAATCACAAGATGGTGTACAAATGTTATGTTTATCCAGGAAAATGAAGGTCTAATCTGACTCAAACTGAGGAAAAAAAAAGAGTCAACACTTTATGCAGTTTCTGTCTTCACCTCTGCCCCGGTTCAGCAGATTTCAAAGATGAACACTGTTTTAAGTGTCTGATACGATGAGGGCACTGTGAAAGAGTGATGCATTTATTAAACACTCAAGTTCTTAATTTAATGTATAAGAGAAATATTTACATGATGAATGATTTCATATTAAGTATGGACTTTGGATGCTTCATGTGTAACAAATATAAACTGAGGAACATAAAAAGAACAATCTAACTCCACATTCACTGAAAAAAGGAGACATCCCCTGGAAGGCATAGTATGTCATGTAATAAGAGCTGCACCATAATGCATAAGAGACTGGATTTCCACAGGCCATATTAATTCTGGCATTTCCTCGCTTCTGATGTTTTCCTTTGCAACATTAACATCCTTTAAACATGATTTTATTGGACCTCATTACACTAGATGTTAAACCATGAACTGGTCCTGCTCTGTGAGGTGTTCTCGCACACACTCATGGTATTGAACTCATAATGCAACACAGGTGAGAAATCCTTTCTAACACTAACAATAAGCACAGCTGAAAAATCTTGCAACATCAGCAGTGAATTATTCTGGCAATGAATCTGCTGAGCTCCCTCATCTACTGCATCAAATATGGCCTTGAACATGACTCCCAGATTGGCAGGTGTGCTATTGGGCCGAGTAGCACCTGCAATGCTTTGGCTCTGGAGGAAGCAGCTCTGCATGGTGCAGCTACAGAAGCTCTAACATCAAGGAGACAAGAATGAAGAGGGAAAAGTACTCTTTGCAGACCCAAAGACATCTCAAAGCACACGTATGTGCTTGCTCAGCCTGGGCTAATGCCACTTCTGATTGGCCTGGAGTGTGGGCAGAGCAAGCACACTTCTACTGCCTGGATGCTTCCCCACAGGAAATTACCATGGTGAAAGCTCCGCAGCTTCTACTCACTGTCCAGGGAAAGGGACCACGTCGGTGGAATGGCCCCAGGAGAGGATGGGACATTCAGGGGAATGGTTTAATGGGAATATATGAGAAGAATATGGCTCAGGATGTCTGTGACACTGCTATGAGAATGAATAGTGAAGAAAAGAAGCTTCTCCTCCAAATATTTTTAGATGCTACTTTGACACTGTTTACATATAGTTTTATAACCGTCTTGACAACAAAATCCTTAGCACAGAGACTGTAGGTACAATGCCTGGCGTAACAAAGAATTCCTTTGCTACCATGACGCCCTTCATTGCTACCATAAAACAAATAATGACATTATCTTGACCTACAAAAACAGGGCAAGGGCTAGCTTAAAGATACAGTGCTGGGATTTAATAACAAATTGTAGCCCTGCTGAAAATGTGTATGTTTTGAAACTGATTTAAAAAAACCCATACAAATATTATTGAGAATGAAGCATTTTTTTGATGGCTTAATTCAAATAATACTATAGCTATGTATGTCTTGTGAAGACAAAGTCTCAAGTGAAGCTTCTGCAAAAACAAACAGAAATGCTGAAGACGCCTACAGAAAGATCTGAAAATAATTCTGAATAACCCCAAATTCTCAACTGATTTTTCACAGTAAATCACTGTTATGCTACACTTCCATAGGTCTCATAAGGGTTTGAGTTCCTTTAGCCTAATAATAATAATAATCATCATCATCTTACATAATATAAATATATATAAACAGTTTGTATGAAAATGTAAGATGAAATGAAATTAAAATGTGTATTAAAAATGTAATAATATATAGTTACTCACCATCAACTTTTAAGTAGGTTTCTGACTTAGTTAAAAACCCAAACACTGATGCTACTGTTGAGCAAAAGACCTTGAAGCCATAGAAAATTGATTTTTTTTCCCAAATTTTTCACAGTGCAGGTACTGTGCATAGCTCTATTTTAACTGAATCACATCCTGAAGTAGATTTATCATATCTCAGCAGATCTGAAAGTAGTTCTAATCACAATGGAAGAATGAGGAAAACTGTGTTACAGGAATCAACTTATTTTCAAGGAGAAATCAAAACGAATTCACTAGAGTGAATTTAATTCATTATTAAAGTAATATTTTATTTTAAATTAAAGGCTATATGAGCCAGTCCTCAGTGAAAACAAGTTTTCAGCTCATCTTTTAAAGTAGGTTTAGATATTCAATGGTCTTCCATTTTCTTAGTAATGACATAGTTATGCTGTCAACTACAATTGACAACTCTAATCAAAACAGATCAAATTTTGAATATAGAATCATCTAGTCGGAAGGGACCTTTAAGATCATCAAGTCCAACCATCAACCTAACTCTGCCAAAACCACCACTAAACCATGTCCCTAAGCACCACCTCTACCCATCTTTTAAATACTTCCAGGGATGGTGATTCAACCACTTCCATGAACAGCCTGTTCCAATGTTTGATAACCCTTCCAGTGAAGAATTTTTTCCTAGTATCCATCCTAAACCTTCCCTGGTGCAACTGGAGGCCATTTCCTCTTGTCCTATCGCTTGTTACTTGGGAGAAGAAACCGACCCCCACCTCTCTACAACCTCCTTTCAGGTAGTTGTAGAGAGCGATAAGGTCTCCCCTCAGCCTCTTTTTCTCCAGACTAAACAACCCCAGTTCCCTCAGCTGCTCCTTGTAAGACTTGTTCTCCAGACCCCTCACCAGCTTAGTTGCCCTTCTCTGGACACACTCCAGCACCTCAATGTCTTTTAGTGAGGAGCCCAAAACTGAACACAGTATTTGAGGTGGGGCCTTACCAATGACAAGTTCAGGGGGACAATCACTTCCCTAGTCCTGCTGGCCACGCTATTTCTGATGCAGGCCAGGATGCTGTTGGCCTTCTTGGCCACCTGGGCACACTGCTGGCTCATATTCAGCCAGCTGTTGACCGGCACCCCCAGGTCCTTTTCTGCTGGTCAGCTTTCCAGCCACCCTTCCCCAAGCCTGTAGCCAATATGCTGAACTTTNTTAAAAAAAAAAAAAGAAAGTAAAGTGTAAATTACTTAAAAGGTTTGAGTCTGGAAGCAGACCACTGAAGCTGACCTTCGTATTTTACGTAGCACAGGAGCCAAAACTTCGTGTTTAAAGACATCAGGTACATTTCCATGTCTTTAAGAGGTAGGAGGAATAAGAACACTGTGCATATTGCATGGGAGCTTCAAACCTGTAGCACAGCGCAGGGCTGAGAGGAAGGGATGGGAACAGGGGAAGTCATTGCTGTTCCACCATAACTTCTATTTTCCATGCAAACCTTTCCTAAGATAAACATGTTCATGATCAAATGTATCATTGCTACCCTCTTGTCCCCCCTTTAGTCCCCCGACTAATACAGCAGTGACTCTGGTCTGCAATAATATGTAGTGTACATCTAACTTGCAGTGGAAAATAATCCAGAGGTGATAGATCCAGTATAAAATACCTGCAGTTTGGGCATCTAAATCTATGTAGGCTTGCCACCACAGGCTTCCTTCACATCTAACAGAAAGATACGGATGTATTTCACCTGACCTAGAGTAGTCATCTATTTCAGACAGAGGGGAATTATGCCAAGATGAATTGTCAATAACAGTTGCTACTCTCCACTGACTGCTGAAGAGGATAGGTAGTGGGGAAAATATTGAGGAAAGGGAACAGTGCTGCCAGAGAGTGAGGGAGTGCCCACTGTCCCCACACAGCTTGTGTGTTTCATTACATCTTCCATGACATCCTCTTTGTCTGCAACACTGACTACACCAATGAGGAGAGATGGCTCCTGCTAAAGTTTCATGCTTTAGAGCTTCAGCTTCTTTGAACCAGTCATTGACTCTAATCATTTTAAGAAGGAGCTATCACTTACAAAGCATATACGAATTTGCTAAATGCTTCCACTTTTTGAGATGACACTCTTCATCACTGCCACAACGTTTCAGATTTTCTGTATAAACCTCTGCAGAGAACAGTGTGGATGAAACTTCAACAGGAATCAGCCTACAGACAGGCCAAGAGGCTGCAAAGCCGCGCTGCGTTTCCCCTAGATCCTATTTCACCAGGCCGGGATGATGAGTAGTGCCGCACCAGAGCCCTTGCTGGTGTGCCCAATACATAGAAAATAAAGTAAATAGGGATTTAATCAATCCAGGTAAATGTCTTTTTCATACTTACAAGGAGACCATAATGATTGTTTCTTTCAGGAACACTGCACAGCCTTAGCATTGGCACGAGCCTTTGTGCTATTAAATGAGAAAGATTTATCCACTACGAAACTGTGTTTCTATTGAAAAGTTTTACAGAAGGAGGTCTCATTACGGTGTATTTGTAGTATAAATCAATAAAATCTGAGACAACCGTAACTCCTCAATTTTCTCATTCGCAGGCTATCTTTAGGGTCAAAACTTCCCTTCCTTGGTACTTTCTTACTAGTGGAAGGATTTCCTACGTGTTTGTTTTTGCAACCTGATTAATGGGTTCACTCAGTTCAGAGCTCTAAGCTTCTTTCACCTCTTTTATACCTGCAAACATTTCTAAAACACATTTTAAATTGCCTTTGGCACAAGTGCACTTTAAAAAATATCAGAGGGTGTGTTGATCAAGGCAGAATTTAAGCAATTACAACCTGTAAAGTACTATCTTCCACATTTTGAAATGCATTTATACGTGCACTGTGGGAAAAAATGGCATTCTTTTTTTCTTTTTGTTTGTTTGTGTTAGATGAAAGAAGGAAATATGCCTTCCCTTAACTGGTGGGGCAGGCAGGGCAAATGCCACACCACAATAGCACTTTTTGTTTCAGCCTGGGTTACCTAATAGCTCAGAGCTCACCGAACACTTTCCCCTGCCCTGCTGGGAGGATGGGCCATCAGGCTGGCTCCCTTCCCAGAAAGCAAAAAAGAAAGAAAAGGAGCTAGCTCCCCATTCAGCAGTTGCAAAGGCAGGGAAGCTCCACCAGTCTGGAGCTGGGAGCAGCTCATTTATCGTCCGAGTCAGACTGAGGGAGAAATGCTAAAGCTCTAGCACTGGAAATACCTCTTTCTCTTTTTTCCTCCTTCACACGGTCTTTTTCTCTCTTTCCCTCTCTTTCTCTCTCTCTCTCTTTAAAAAAAAACAACACTGAAGACAAACCCGTGGCCTTTTTTTGCCTTTTCAAATCAGCAGTATGTGTCATTGCAGTTGAATCTGCAAGTATACCCTTAGTGCCTCCCTGGTATCTCCAAACTGGAAATCAGTTCGAAGATACTGTTCTTAATCTGGACACAGAAAAATGCTTCCTGTTTTTACTCCAGTTATGGTCCCATGATAACCCCCAGATTTGTTGTGATCACACCATTTTTATTAGTTTTAAGTGTTTGCTTTTTAAATCTCAGCATTCCCAGATACCATTGATCTCTTTTCAGGAGAAAAACATACTGAGATGCAGGAAAAGAGCCACGCTGTGCAATGCTTTCTCGATTTAATCTTGTGATTCCCCAGCTCCACAGAAATACCATAAGCAAACTAGGTGTATCAAAACTGCTTTGGAGTTATCATTTAATATTCAAAGGAATAGCAAGTCATGTCCTGTTATATGCATAAGATTCAGTGCCCCCTCAGAAAACCTGAACTTATTTTCTTTCCTCCCGCTTTTCAAAACTAACCAGGGCCAACAAACGCAAAGAAAAAAAAAGTAAACTTTGAAGCTGAAATTTAAAGCAATGAAAGTCAGGAAGTTCAAAAGTTAATGTTCCTATGGCTGTGTTAACTTGGCCATGTTGCAAATACATCATGCAAATACTTCAAGCTATTTTGTTAAAGGCATAGAGTACTGTGCCATAAAGCATAATAAAACATGCTGTTTTCTTTTCATGTGGAAACCATCTTGTATGAGCAACAGGACAGTGTATTTCTACTGCTAATGCTGATTTCTCTACCACAAGTCAAGTATCTCTGCCACAAGGTGCCTCTCTGTTCTGAAGATGCTGGTGCCTCATTGGGACCTGGCTTTCTCTTAGCTCACCCAAGAGCTTACGTACTGACCTCCCCAGTAACAAAGGCCAACTTCTCTCCTGAGTCTTTTGCCTCACCAGAAAATAATCTGTCTTTCCCCCTTAAGATCAAAGAACACTTGTCACAGCTTTTCCATCCCTCACTTAGAGGGAAGTTAAACAAATGGCCTTGTCGATCATCTCCTCCTTTCTGCTCTTCACTATCCTGGTATCTACCTAGGAGCATACCGATACCCAAGTGCAGTTAACAACATGATCACACATCTGCTAATACTCCTCCTCACCACAGATGATGAAACACATATATGTAAAATACCCTGGTTTAGCAGATAGGTCCTTTTTTTTTCCCCCGTACTCTTTTGTTTGTCTTCTGTATTTTTAATACTAGCACTGCTATGTGCTAAGGTTAGAGGAGATCAGCCCCACAAAACATGCCTTACTCTTGGTCAACAAGTCTCCAGTTTCTTAGCTCCACTGAGAGTTCACTCCCAGGTGCTGGGTAAGCCTTGACAAAGAAACATCTCCACCACCACCAGCTTCACCATCCTCTTTGTCTTGGAGGAGAGTACTCATCAGCTGCATTCTTCATCCCAGAGCTAAAGGGACTTTAAAAACAAGGATTGTGGTTTTGAACTATATTCAAAAAGTTCAGGAAATGTCATTTAGCAGCAAAAAAAGAGACAGATTTAATGTGTTCATAATACCCTGACTTGATTTGAGCTTTGTACTAATTAGTTTTCAAGCACCGAAGTCTTCATAAAAGTCCATGCCATTTAGTAATGAATGAATACTTGACTCATATCGTGGTCTGATGGAATGGGATGGAATAGTTTGGGTGCATTGTATGTGGATTCAGCTAGATGACAGCTTGGCTTATCGATGATCCAAAGAAAGTTCCCGGGTTGAGACTTGAACTAGTCAAGATGACATGATAGGCCCAAGCTCTTCTATGTGTAGCCATTCATTCACCGGTACCACTTTTACTCTTGCTCAGATAGACTTTTGGCCAACTTTTCTTCACTGTTGGTTTTATCCTAAGCATGTATAGCTATAGCTTTATGAACCAGATGTAATGGTTGGAGATCAGCGTATTACCTGCAGTGTCTGACAGCACAATCCATGCTGCATGACCAGTCCAGCACATGCATGTCATACAGAATCAGAAGAAATGCTGATCATTGTAGATGTCCTTCAGAGAAGGAGAAAAACTAGTGCTGTACTGCAGCTTTTCATTACAATTTTTAGCATGTATCTGTTAAGAAGGACTCAACTCACTTCTGTGTCTTCTGGGTCCATCTTCAACTCTCAGGAGAGACGTCTGTATTCAGTGGACAGTGTCATTACGTGACACAGAGTACCAAAAGGATGAGAAAATGTAACTGACCATTACAGATCAAAAAAGATCATCCAACTTCTTTATTAAAGCAATTCGGTTCTACATCCTGACCTAAAGTCAGACTGTACGTGCTCTAAAATGTCAGCTTCAATTAAATGATGTTGCAACTGGCCATTGGGTAGTTTTGTTGGGATCGGGCTCAGGAAAGGGGAGGCTTGACTGTCGCTGCAGGCAAGGATCACTCCAGACCATTGGCTTCTTCAGCTCCTGTTGAACTCCAGCGTGTTTGACAGAAAAAAGGAAAATTCCTGCTCTAAATGTTGTCGGGACAATTTTGCCCTTTCTGACTAAAATAGTCAACAGTTGTTGATAATAAGCTGTTGTTCACTACTGTCCTTCACAACCCTGAACTGCAGGACTACCCCAATCTTGGGTGCATGTACTGAGAGCTGGGAATGCAAACAGGCTGTTTGTGATGAACAGCAGTAACTGCAGAAAATGACCCAGTCCTGTCTAGACTTGCACGGGCTTCCACCGGTGCCTTCACCTCACTTCGACAGCGGTGAGGGTAACAGCAACAGTTAACTGAGGCCATGTTGTAGGCAGTCCTTTAGCAAAAGGCATTCCCTGAGTTTAAGAGTTTTCAAGCTTGGGACAAGCCTACAAAGATTTATGCTTAAGTCTAAACAGGAACATGGTGGTTAGGCCCATTACCTTCAATGAAACGATTCAGAATAAAGAAGGTAAGTATCCGAATATGCTTTTGTAGGACGGGGGGCTCAATTAATGCCAGAAAGCAACAGGTGGACGGAGCAAGAAGACAGGTTGTAGGGAGGATGAACAGGTAATATGAGCAGGTAATACGAACACGATTTTAGCTCAGCACCTGCCTACCCATTACCAGCTGGCAGAGTCCTGTAGGCATTATGGAAGATGGGAATTAGATGGAGACTGTGTTAAAACAGTATTAAAATAAAATAAATTAAAAAAAAACCAACAAACCAACAACAACCCCCCCTGTTCTGCTATTCTGTGGTAGCTTTTCTCCTGGTAGTAGATCAAAGATATTCAGTCATAAATATCTGACTTTTCAACAGATAATATCTATGAATCCGAACATGAACAAATAATTGGGTCTATGACAACAGCCCAAGCTGAAGTCATCAGCTAATTGTACAACACTAATATTTTTTGTACAATGCACTGTTATTCCAATTAAAACCACCTACTCAAAATGTATACAAATGACTATGTTGCAAATTTAAAACAAAAGTGTGTTCAAAACTGGAAAAAAGTGGAAGTAGAAGGAGAAGGTAATAAGCAATTGCACATCACGTTCCACCTTGAAAATTACCAAGTGAATCATCGCCTGTACATTTACAGTGAACAGCTATCCTTTTTCTTCAGTTTCATACATTTCTGTTCTTCCTCATTACTGAAGCTAATTTGTTTAGCATTGTAGCAATAATTTCTAGCAGCTGTTGTAGCGTTAATAAACTACGTCAGATAACCAAAAACTTTGGCAACCTACTTCTATTAGAGTAAGGATGCAAAAAATTCTTTGTCGCTCAAACTACTTGCTGGTGAAAATAAAATAATCAGTTCTTTATGGCCCATATGTTGTCTAACTCGTGAAAAAATAATTTGTTAGAGGAAAGATAAAATGACACACAATATTGCAGTATAAAATCTCGCAAACAAGTAGATATAATCTAAAGACCTATTCATATGCATTTGTATCATCACGCAACCAAATTTAGTTCGTTTCTGGTTAGTTCAGATTTCAGTGCCTCTAGAACACTTCTGCTAAGAAATTAGGTTTTATTTAAAGGGTAGGAAAAAAAGAATAATTTATCAGAGGCAAACCACAGATAAAATACTTTCTAATAAATTCATAGGAAAATATAATACACATAACGTACACATACTTACTATATGCTAGTAAGCAGCACAGAAGCAAAATCCTATTTAGTGAGACTACTTTATATAGATACATATATGATTTACATTTAATTATTCAAATATTAATGAACAGGTAAAATCCAGGAACATTTACAACACAACATTCATTAAAATCCTATTAATATCATAGTGTTAAAATCTCATTCAGGGAAATTAATCGTAAAAGGATAAATGATTAATTTTATCTACACACAGGGAAACAACATATGCTTGCTTGTATACTGGTAACAACAACAGGGATAATTAGAAAGAACATTAGAAATATTTACCATTCTTTTTTTTCAGTTGCTTTCTGCCATAGTCCTTAACTCTAACCAGAATAGCTGTATTTACAGTATAAAGTATGTAAAAAAATCTCAAACCATCATCTAATAATATATTTTTCATTATTAGCCGATGGGGACAACATCAGAGGCAGTATAGCTCTTAAAATGCCACAAGAAAGAACCACTTGATAGATCATATTTCAGCTCACATATAAGTCAATTTTGCCTCTTTTTTTCAGGTTTGAAAATTTGACTGGTTTATCCCAGTATACTACTTTAGCATATCCAAATAGTTTTTCAGATTTTTTTTATTAATACTGCTATATTAAACCATACATTTTTTAAACATTTAAAAGTATGTTTTACTTTTAAAAATGTTCTATAAACAAAGTAGTTGAACTAGCTTTCCAGAAGCAATTAATTAACTGGTTGGTTTGTTGGGTTTTTTTTCCAATTCATACCATTTTGTTTATATTTGCAGTCCACCAGTAAATTCCTTAACCAACGGGCAATTACTGGGAATAAGGAGTTCTTCCAATATATTTGGGATGGTTTTATACACACATCTCAAGCATTAAATAAAAAAAAACAAAACACTTTAGTGTAGGAAAATATAACAACCAAGATTCTCTAAACTCCGAAAGCATTCAAAACAAAAATAAAAAGAGGCAGCTTCACAGTGAAGGATGAATTTCATCCACCAAGGTCAGTGGTCAGAAATGACAATAAAGTATACTGCGACGCATCTGCAGGACATTCTCCCACAAGAGTCTGCGTGTTCGCCCCTGTTTCAGACAAACAGGCAAGTGTCCTTTGTCTCCGGCTTTAACGTGCCAAGTCTCCGGCATCTTTCGACCCCCCTCCCTTCTCTCCTGTCTCCCCAACCTGATCCTGGAATGTTTTGGCCACGAGGTTAAGAAAGATTCCCCCATTTATCACAACCTGCCAAGCACAACAGGGTCACAGTCCCAGCCCCAGTCCTACCGCTTAACTAATCCAGCCTCGGCACAGGCATGAAACTTCAAAGATTTTTTGCCACAGGCAAAAATTAGTCCTTATTTGCTTTAAAATCCAAGTATCAATCAAGTTAAACTGTGCTTCAGCGGAGCTAACATTTTGAACGTTCAGAGCAGCGTGTACATTTGGTTCTTAGCTGTGACTCTAATTGAATGCAGAACTCACCTGGAAAAGCAGTACAAATACTTTAAGTACAGCAAAAACCCAATCACGAGATAGTTCGTTTTGTCCAGAAGAAAACCCTCGATAAAAAGAACTGTTCAAACATGCATGCAAAAGCACAAGAACATGTTTTTGTGCATGTGTGCAAATAAATATTCAGAATACATACGGAATCTCTGTTTATGTGAAATCACTTCATATTATTTTACCCTCCAAAGGTTTCAGTCTCAGTTATACCACATGATCAGCCACAATTACATAATTGTAAAGCTCAGTTCATGCCCTTTAAATATTCCTGAAATTAATATTGAAGAACAGTTAGACATTTACTGTGAGAATACACAGAGAACTCTGCTTTAATATTTAGAAAGCAAATCTCCAATTAACTCTAGCTAAAATAATACATAAATTCTACTATTCCAGGATACTTCCTACCACTTTCTGTTCAATCCAACACAAATGCTAAAATAATTACGCCTTTTAAATTAAGCCAGGTTCTTCAATATGTATTTTTAAGTGCATCTTTTTGGGGCTAAAATGGGATTAATTTTAAAATTAGCTTTTTAAAAAATCTTCACATTTTCTTCAGATCTTTACTTATAATAGATTACTGTTTAATTGTGTATTAATTCAGGGCAATGATTAAATATTGCATAAAGTAGAGAAATAAACCAGATATGAGACTAAGATATTACATTTTATGTCAAGCTATTACCGAAATATTTTTTTTCTGCTAGTATAATTGAAAATAGAGTTCATAAAATACAAAAAGTAAATAAATAGGATATTAACTAGAGCATTAAATTCTACGAACTACTCACATACCTTTTATGCATAAATGTAATACTGCCATATTCTCCTTCTATTTAGAAGTATTGAAATGACATATCATGTTAAAATTTTGATCCCTTGCAAATAAAATTTACTAAATAAATTTTAAAATTCAAATTTTAAAACTGAATAAAATGCTACTTATTTCCTATATTCTCCCAAAGTAAATGTAACTTCAATAAAATTTAGGTATAGCTACTTGCAAAGAAAACAACAGAAAACAAAAGGTTAAAAAGATAGGTAAGTATGCGAATGAGACAGATAGACAGCATGCAGTGTAGTTTTTCACTCGCTTCCTCTATTTTACAGCATACTCAGACATTTTATCAAACCACGGTCTATTTAAGTTTAGAAAATAACCTCGACTTCTAATTTCTCTAACAGAGGAAATGTATGCACACTCTAACATGCGTATACCTGCTCGCATGATCACACAAACATACAGATATTTCCCCAAAGCCAAATTCAAGTTCTTTTGCTTGATATTATCCACATTCATACAAGGTTGAGGCTACCTGATTTGCTGAACCATTTAACAAGCAATGCTAAGCACTTTAATAAATCTAAAATTACCTTGGAAAAATGCTTTGGCAAGAACTATATTTTTAATTCAGGAATTGAAAATAATACTTGCTTTATAGAACTTTTTCGAACTTACATTTGATTTACTTTGGAAGATAAAGAAACTATAGTGGCTTGAAAGGTAGCGAGACGGTTAAAAGCTGTTTAGCTGAAATGCATTTCAGAAAACAGTGAACAGTCCAAGAAAAGAAACATGTAACTGGATCCTGCCGCTTGCCGCTCACCAGACCCCAGGCGCAAAATCGAAGAACGTATTGGCTGTAATAACTTATCGTACCTTTCTTCCAAACGGGTTCCCTACACATTACAGCTCCCTATAGCAGCAAACCGCTGTTTACAGATGGACCGGACCTGGGCTGCTACTTCTTCTCTGGGGCTTTGCTTGCTGCACTTGGATAATAAAACAGCACTCCCAGAGTAAACCCCTCCCGCGTTTCCCTGAATGAAACGGACATTTAAGAAGGCAGTCATCGTTATGCCAGCTCCCATCGCGGCCCTCTGAACGCAGCACGCCGGCGGCACTGCTGCCCTCGCCTGCTGCACGGACCCCAAGGTAGGGGCAAGCATCTGAATGAACCGCCTCCCTGAAGAAGTAAGGTTTTCATCTGAATGTATTCTCCAAAAAGGGTCCGTGCAATGGCAAAATGCGTTACACAGCTTGAAAAAAAACTTCACGATGAAGTAAGACTCAGATGCAAACTCTTAGTGCCGGCGGGCAGATAACATTACAGAGAAAGTTAAAGTGAACTTTGAGGGGGTAGGACGGATGCTTTAGCGTAATTGCACTTTAGTGGGTTTTATTCCAAACTAATGTCTAATCGACTTAGCAATGGACTAAGTGGACTCAAATGAAGTATTAGTAAATTAAATTCACTTTATTTGTGTCCACACTTTTTGTAGTTTAGGGCTAATTAATTTGAACTCGATTTACGTCTAGACACCTGTCTCAGCGTACTGGCCTTTAAGCATCTCTTACAATGATGTACTGAATAACACACCACTGAACCGCTCACAGATTTGACAAAATGTAACATTCACAGCATATTATAGAATGACACATTTTACTTCTTACAGCACTTAACCAGTAACCTCCTCTCTCAAGAAAAAGCTGCTCCTGAAAGAACATGACTGATTCAGTCCTATGACCTACCTAAACTCCTGTACTCGAGCTAATACGAACAAATGCGTTTTTCTAAAACCAAGTTTGAAACTGCTACTACAGAAATGAAAACAAAATCTTCTTCTCATTATAGAATCTGACTGTGCAATGAATACGCACTCACATCTCCCATCTTATCACTAAACGGCACTTGCATCGATATCGCAAATTAAAATCCATCATAACCTTACCTCAGTTGTCTCTGAAGAACAGAAACGAATTCCCCAAAATGTGCAAAGTCAGTTTCCAGGACAAAACAAAACAAAACAAAACAAGAGGATCTGTTGTGTTTAGCGCTAATTAACTTCCACTGTACAGCAGCTAAGGTGTGCAGACAGATTCTCAGGACCCAAAAAACTCTTGTGCCGGTCAGCTAGGATTTCTTAAACTGGGAAATACTGAAGACACTTTGTTCTTCCTCGGACTGTCACACCGAGCCTAGCGCAGTCCGGTTACTTAAGTTAACTAAGAGGAGATCTGGTTAGTAAACAAGCTTGGCTCTGTCCAATGGCTTTCCACACCCTTCTGTTTATAGTTAGATGACTTGCATTCAGAGGTCACCCCATCAACAGCTCCTGTCTTTCAGTGGGTATCTAATGTGCTGCATTTATCCCAAGGCTCTTTTAATGAAACCACCTTCCTGGTCCCTGCTCGCCTGCTGTCGCTATGACACATCTGCTCCTTATTGTGCAAAGTCCTATTAAGTGTTAAAATATACAGAAAAGACGTACCTGGGCATATAGTCTGCAAGTAATACGGATTTTTACGGGCGCGAACCTTGTCCGTGAATATTGACAAAATAAAGTCTTTTTAAAGATCAAAGAAAGAATTCTGCCGGCAACATTCATCTTGTGAATAAAAGAAATTCAGGAGGAAGGAAGATGGATGCCATTGTTTGATCTGGACTTTAAAACTTTTACAAATACTCCCCCAAAGGATAACGCATGTGCCTGTGCCAGATTATATTTACTTGAATATGTTAACATGCTGGAAACAAGAGACGAGGAGTGTCCTCGAGCTCTGCTGCAAAATGACACAGAGCCAAGAAAAACAAGGGTCAAGTGCCAGGACCCCAGCGCAAAGACCAAGTCAGTTCTGGGCTGGGAGAATACGTGGAATTGATGGCTCTTACGAAACACAGTAAATACGCAGCAGCGTACAGACTCTTAGCTCTCAGTTTTTATGCATACAACGTGCTACTGGTTACAAGGGGTTTGCGATCCAACTGGCGATTGTTATTCTCTTCACACAGCATTGCAAACCAAAAGGACAAAGCCCAACCTTACTTTTCTTTACTCTACTGGAAATTACCCATCACAACAGACGTCTCTAAACTAACTATATCTTAAAATGGGAACAAGAACATGGTGGTTAGCATTTTTCTTCCCAAGTCCAAAGTCTCATAAAAACCAGAATTGAGAACTGTTTCTAAATTTCTACTGATACTTTTTTCCTTACTTCTTAGCCATCGGGCAGCACTGGAACGTTCAGACTTGTTTCATGTGTAGACGTGAAACTGAAGATGGCACTCTCTCCCCATGCAAACACAAACTTGACTGCTGCTCAGAAATGCTCTTTGAGTGAAAGTTACACCTGCAGCACATTTTCGGCACCAGTTTTTGTCACCACCACAGCATCAAAATGACAGATAGCAGCTTGGCTCTGTTAAAGCTAATAAAACATGATTGATGAACTGGGCTAGAAAGCCATGTCAGTTCAGATTAGGTTATTTGTGCCATCATTTGACAGGTTCCACACTTTATTATTAGAATGGACTGTCGGGACTATAAGGTCCACTAATAAATACATCCATCCAAGTTCCCTGATGCCTTTTTTTGTACTTAAACCTATTTATGAAGTTTAAGTACAAAAATTTTATCATATGAAATCTCACTTAATTTTTACAAAATCGTTGTGCTTAGGAATACAATATACTACCTTAAACAGGTGCCTGTCAGCTGCTATTATCTCATGCACTGAAATCCAAGTAATCCTCATTTTACTGCATTATGCGGCATAATAAAGGCCCACCTCTTTGACAATGAAAACCCACTGGAGCATATATAAAGTACTGGGGAGAGCATAATCAGCTTTCAGATGTTGTTTTTGACATAACCTTAACTGCTCAAACAACTAAATACGTCAGATGTTGAAGGTTGCTAATGCAAGATTGCTTGCGATTGGGTTTTTCACCACTAAAAAAAGGGAAACAAAGGAAAAAGCTATCATGTACAATGCTGCCAAGGGCAGACTGAAAGCCACGGGACATACATGAACAGTGCGCTCTAAAGCTCAAATCCTTAGAAACCACTCAAGAAACTGCAGAGAGTCTTCACCGTAGCAGATGAGGAACAAAATTTGTCTCTTCTTCTACCAGGCACCAGGCAGAGGAAAGCCAGCCTGGTTTTAGACTCCACAAGCAGTTAAGGAGCATGCCATCACCCCCTTTGCACACCTCCATACGCAGGAGGTCTTCACTCAGCAGCTTCAACCCAGAGCAGACTCATTTGCCACCCCCTGCCACCACTTTACATCTGTCCTCCTGTCTCCTGGCACAGACTGACACGTTTCTGCCCACAAGAATGCAAGGACCAAAGAAAAAAACATCAACCTTCCTCCTTTTCCCAGTAAAACACAAGGACTGAATACCTGGAGGCGAAGGACACTCCCAGACATTTTTAAAGGCATTTATCGCTTAGTGGAGATAAAAAAAATTCTACAGCATAATTCTGTGTGCACAGCAGTAGTGTCAAGAGATGATCAGAGGAAATTATTACATCTACAGCACGAGCTCCTTTCTCAGGCTGACAGGGGGAAATCACTGTCCCAGCATCCCTGTGACTGATGAACTGCTCTGTCTGCAAACTGGGATCACCAAGGAGGAGATGTTGTCTATGTATACATAAATCAGAAGTTTCTTCATGCCCTTTATTTACACCAACATCCTTAGGACACAAATATGACAGAAAGGAAAATAGCAGACATTAGCGAATAAAAATTGTACTCATTTGACAAAATATGAAAGCATAAAATGTTAAATCTTGAGAATTTCTCAATTAGTTCTGCAACCAAAAGTGTTTGGTTTGGGGCCACAGTAGTGAAAATTACTTCAGATGCTGTTTTTCCTGTTCTATGTGTTGCTTTATACGTTGTTGTTCACTGTTGGCCTGCAATACAGAGAATATCAAACCCAAAAGAAAAGCTTACCAGCAGGCCTTCACAGTTGAAGTCCTGTCACAAATTAACAAACTATGCGGGACCACATAAGCTACAGTTACTGTTACACCCACAGCTTTGCAGACTAATAAAAATAGTGGTGGAGGTATGAAAGATTTCTCTACCTTTTTTTTTTTTTCTTTTTCCTCTAGGTGGAGAAATTGTAGAGAAGGAGAATGCTCTATTTATATAAGCGGTAATCTCTTTTTAAGATACTAATGGGAACATGTGCTTCCCTTGAATGCATTTTTGCAGTTGCTGCCTTTTTACTATTCCTTCAGATTTCACCACATGGCATGAAGTACTTCTCAAGGTACATTAGAGGGAAGAACACACAGTAGCAGCAGATTTTGTTGCTGTCGAGCAACCTTGTCTAATACGTACCGAGTGCCACCACAACCACTCCACATTTTGCATCAACAGGGTTTTTTAAGCAATACAGTGATAAAATTGACCCCCCCCCCAAAAAAAAAAAGAGTGTAAGAAGTAGAGACACTTTGAGAAAGGACTGCCTGTGAGATTTTGCGTTGGTCGAGAGTTTCATAACTGGAGATCAAATTCAATGCCAAATAAATATTTTAGTGGACCCTGATCTTGCATTCAAAGAGGGTTTGAAGGTGCTTTGATCAAGGGGACTGCGCCAGCCCCTGACTCTCCCCCCGGGGCCTCTCTGCGTTCCCCCGGCTGGCTGACCGGCTCTGGCGGGTCACGGCAGGCCCTGGGGGTATCAACCTTTATCCAGATAATGGATAATGGCATAATGGTGCCTCCAACCAACCCAGCTTTGTAGAAAAAAACTAACTCACTCAACTGCTTTTACCTTTTTTTGTTAGTTTGTCTTCTTAGTTACAAAACTGTCAGAAAGAATATATTCCCATATCTGAACTTGCTTTTTCAAGAAATTTAAATTAGATTTAAATTTACAAGCCCCTCTAAGACAGCTTGGCTGTCTTGTATTTTTTTGGTTTGTCTGTTTGTTTTCCCTGAGCTGTATCTGTGGCAATCCCTCAGACCTTATGGGAAGACAAACTATCCTGTGAATTTCACTTCATGAGCGCCTCCCACCCGCTCCATGGCTTGTCTGTAAAATCAAGGCAGTGAGACAAATCAAATCATCACTATTATCATACTTCCATCGATACGCGATACTGTATTTATTAGACTCTCCAGCCACCACTAAAGCTGTGCTGTGTTCTGCCTGGGCACTCACCAGCGTGCAGCTCCTTAGGGGAAAGTCTGAGGTTGCAGCACCGTCCCCATCACCTTCCCTCTCCTCATTCCCCTCAGCCCTGCGGAGAGCCGCTTCTCGGATACAGAGAACAACAACAACAAGACAGCGGATGCCAGCTGGATTTCAGGACATGCCCTTTTTTTTTTTTCCATTATTGAAACTGCTACCAAAACAAAAAAGCTGTTTGATTAAACCTCAAAAAAAAAAAAATATTGAAAAACAGATGGAAACTAGCTAAATTCCACGTTCACAGAAACGTGGAATTATACTCAGATGTCTATCCTATCTGAGTATATCAGAATTTCAAACAGCAATAACTGAAAAAGTTTATAACCATAAATAAGAATTACATGTTGTAAACATAAATTAGTAACAGCAAGAAACTATTCATATTTACAAATCACATTCCTGAAAGAGCTTTAAAACATCACTTTTTTTTTAAAGTTTTGAGGTCTTCTTAATTTGCCTTATACTTTCTCAGCACTCACATTTTCCAGTTTATTTCTGCAGTCTTACATGTAACTCTGTAAAATGCAAGTATATATCTTCATGCCTTTAACCTGAAATATGAAGCCTTTACCTTGAAACATTAATGCCATAAAACCAATAAAATTGTCATAACTGGCAACACGGTATTTTCTGCCTCAACATCTCCATCTTGATTTCTCCCACTGGTTTCAATGAAATTTTCTCCAAAAGGTACTTATTTACATCTCAATTCTACCTGGCATTTTAAGTGTCTCTGATATTAATTCTGACTTGAAAGAAAGAAAGAAAGAAAATCATGAAGTCTTCAAAATGCATGTCAAGTTCAAGGTAGAAACTTTGTGAAAAGAGTTTTCATATAATTTCTCCTGAAGGGACGTTGTCATTTAACACCTTATCTTTTGAAGGCGTTCAAGGTAAAAATAATTTTTTCAAGTATTAATTCAAGCCCCCACTAACTGTTATGTGTTTTCATTACCACATTTTCTAGGGCTGCAATCAAGATGAGTAATGTGTCAGTGCTCAGTGCTGGGCACTGAAAGCTTAAAATCTAGTTTTTCTTATGGCTCTTGAGAGTCAACTCTAGTATAATCTTCCAGGTTTATTTTATGACCAAATAAAAAGTTTATTTAAATAAGTACAGGAGAGGATTACAGTTATGCGAAAGTTGGAAAGGATTTTAGATTTTTGAAACAGACCTTGCAATCTGCAAGGGAAATAAGAGGTGGAACTGTTGGGAGTTTTTGACTTGAACTTCTCATCAGCAGACCACATTTTCAATCATTTTAACCATTATGCATTCAAAGACACCCAGTAAAACCGCTTGAGTATCTGACTGCTCTTAGCCAAGCCTCCTGTCCTAGCTAACGTCCAGTCTGAATAAACAAAATGCTGTCCATTTATATATCTCTTTTTTTTTTTCAGATGAGTGCAATACTCTGGTACTGAGCACTCGTTTCGGCTTTTGTTCTGCTTCTGCGCCAGGACCAGCTCTTCTCCCTCTTCCCCCTCCCTCAGTACACACGTGGCAACTTCATTGTACATACTCAGAAACGATGGTTTGAGGAATGGCATGATACATTTCTCATCTAAAACAAGGGCTCTATCCTTGCTTTAACTTACTGTTTATTTTGAAAGCTGACTGGCACCTCCCTAATTACCACGGACCTCCTCATCAGCAAGCTAGAGCAATGTCAAGCCCGGGACGAACCAAAGCAGGGATTCCTAAGCTGTGGTATGCAAACCACTTCAAGGCACTACTCTTGTGCTGGGGCAGGCCAAGGCGGGAGCAGCAGCAACAGATCCTGACCTTTCTGGGCACAGGGCTGGGACTCACACTGTTTATTTGTGCCTGGAGCAAAGCCGAGCGCGGTAGGGGAAGTGCTTTTTGCACAAGGGAAAAGATGGTGTTTAGGTTCCCACTTGGGAGACATGGGAATTAAGGAACGGCTGACTCACCCTGAAAGAGATCATCCGTACACGACTCTTTTCTAGCAAAGAATCTCTTTTAGGCTATCACTTTAAGGGATTAACAAAATCAACAGTTTAACTGAGGTCGCCTCCCTTACTAAGAGTGACAGGTAAGGATGTAAGAAAAATTCCATTGTCCTTTTTTTAAAATATAAACTTTCAAGCAACATGATAAATTTTATACATACATTAAAAATAAACTGGTACAAATAAGAAATTACAAAAGAAAAAAAGAAATTACAAAATTTGTAATTTTGTAATTGCCTGTACAGTAATTCCCTTAAAGAAAACTAAATTAAAAGCTCTGCTTGTGAGTGAATTAAGCTTATCTTTCATAAATTTAGGGAAGCCAGCCACTTTATACAGAAGTGGTTTTCACTGTATAAAAACCTTGAAAGGGAGCCTTAAGTAAAAATTAATGGCATACATGAGTTATATAGGATATTACAGTGAAAATTCTTGGGCTTCTGCCTGTCTGGTTATGGACAATTCAGGGAGATACCCAGCTTACCTGGGCCAGTTAACTTGGTCTTTACTGGAAACAGTTATTCTCAGACAGTTATGAGACACTCTTAAAAATGTCCTTTAAAAAATTGGACAAAAAAAATAAATCAATAGATTACTTTTTTCAGTACAAAGTTTTTATAGCTCTTTCTGTACAATTACATTTCTGCTTAAAGTCACCAATAAAGAACCCATACTCTGAAAGTACTGCTGAGCCACACTAACTATTCGTATCTCAATCTTTTCATCTAAAGAGACTAACAGCTAGTTAACAAAAAACCTCAGATATCACACAGAAATAAACGTATTTTAGCCAGCTTTCCCCCAAAGTTATGGATGACATTGTAACTGTTAGGCAAGTTAGCATTCCATGTTTTTTCGGTGTGCATCTGTTACTAAAATCATTCCTTAGAAACCTAATTTATGATTAAATTTCTCATATGCTTTCTTGATTTGGGTGAGATCTCTGTCCTTTTTCCACAATGCTTACAAACCCCTTGTCTCAAACATGGTGCTGATAAATTTGTTCCTTTGAATGTGTATGTTCTTCTACTCATCAAAGGAGGACTTGCACGGAAGTCTCCATTTTTTCTTTTGTTGGTGTTGGCAGCTTTACCAGTGGGAATTGCAAAGAATTTCGCAGCCTGGCAAAGGGAGGAAGTGACATCTCTATATCCCCAAATTATCCAGCTTTCAGCAGCTCGCTCCTTTTTCTGCTCTGCTACACTATAGGCTTTTATTCCTTTTTCCTCCAGTGACAGCTCGCTGCTTAACTAAAATACAATCCTCCCTCTCTGTAATTTTATTATATCCACCCTTTGCTTTAAGCTGTTGCACCCTGGAGCCCAAGTTAAGTTTTTAGTCCTCTGCAACACAAAAAAAAATCCAGGGGCATATTCTGTTCTCTAGAGGCGTTCATCAATTTTGTGTGGAATGCACCACAATAATCAAGAGCAGAATGTGGGGTTTGGCTTCCACGGCTAGTTTTGCCAAAATATCATTGTATTAAACTGATTGCTTACTCTACAAGCTTTTAAAATTTGTAGAACATCTTAAAATTCTACATTGCTTCATACGCAGGAGTCCTGCAGTATTTTTCAAACATACAGATTTACAGTTGGGCATACAATGGTATTAATGTCCACTTATGACAACACTCTCCTTTACTGCAGTGTTAATCTAAAACTATCCATGACACAGTAGCAAAATTTGGCCCTTGCTGTACTTTTTTACCTGGTATTTCTATGTATAAAGAATGTTTTAATTCACTGCATCCAGTTTTCTTCTCATCACACTTGCAATTCCGCTACAGTCAATGGGGCTGCGCTGTTGTAAGTGAGAGCAAAATTTGGATCAGGATACAGATTTCAACACCACCCTACTCAAAAATATAGTGTTTCAGAGGTTTTACTGCAACTTCAAAGGTGGATCATCTTACGAGTGACTAGTGCTGGAGAGCAAACATCCTCCATCATCATAACCAATTTCTCAGCATCGGCACAAGCTTTTGGAAGAATTACTTGGTTTACAACGTGATCTCTATTTCTGGACACAAGTACCGAAATGCAGATAAGTTGCTTTTACATGCTATTTAAGTTTGCATATATAAATGAAGAATAAAATATCTCAAATCATAGTATTTCATAATATGATTCAGAACCTTTAATAAAATCAGATTTCTGTCACTGTCATGAGACATTAGTTATACTGTGATTCAAAATTGGTAACAAAAAAAAAAGCCTACAATGAGGTTTTTTTACTTGTATACCTATAAATTTATTTTCCTAACAGAGATCTCTAAAAATTTACATTATGGCCTAAATAGGGAACTTTGTATTCTCTTTCTCAACTGGGCTTGTCATCATTTCCAGTAACCAAACAGTACCTTTTCAAGACTGAGAATAAAATGTAGAAGCTTCAATGCTTTTTCTGTGGAGCAAGAAATGAACCGAAATACATACAAATGAAAGAATTTGAAGAAGACCTGGTAACTTTTTCAGGTGAACAAAATTTCTGTCTGAACTGGGAACGAAGCACCAAACCCTAATGGAATACAGACAAAAAAACATTAATGGCATTTCCTTGTAGTACGCCAAAGTGACTTTTCTCAGCTTTGAAGGTAATGTGGTGATTCTGGTCATTGGCCCTAGAAAATATGTACACATAAATCTTTTTCTTCTCTCTCAGACGGACACAACTATGTTTTGATAATTTTTAGAACACAAGAAACTGTTTTGGAGATACACATCTGAGCAAGGTGTTTCTTTCAAAATATTGGTTTCTATGCCAATAAGAGTATTCAACATAACCTGTTAAAAAGCATATGCATGTGCTTATTTCTTCACATATGACTTGTTTCACTGGCTTTAATAAGATTATTCACAGTGTGCAGTTAGGTATATGTGTAAATCACCATACAAACAGAAACTGAATTGAAATACTGTTGTAGAGTTTCTGCCAAGTATTTCAGGTCTTTTCTATTTTCCAGATTTGTAATACTAACTGTTTTCAACAAAAAAGACATCACACTGTAATACGTACAATTAGAAATGAGACTTACTCCTCACACATATTTCTAGAGATCTACAAACACCTTGAGATATTACGAAAAAAATATATAGCGCATGAAAATATTGCTTCAGCAATTTTAAACAATTCAAGCACACCTATAGTCATTCAAATTGAATCCACTATAAATATCTTCAGCTTCAGCAAGACTTCAAGGGAATATTAGAAAATACTAAGGAATATTTTAAATATGTTGAGGTGCACAGCAGAGAGAGGAAATATGCAAGCTGGTAACTAAAATATCTAGCTATAATAAAGCACCGCTATTTCACGATAACAAAAATTGTATTACATATTCAGAGTGCATGGCATTACTGATGGGAAAAGCCTTGTATTCAAGGTTTCTGCTAATTTAGCCTCAAAACAATCACATCTGCACAACTTATACCCTCTTACTATATGCAAATGCAGTTCTGCTTTCTGTCCCTGCTGTGAGTGCCTGTAAGCTATATTAAAAGCACTGAGGGATAAAAGGAAGTTTCAAACAACCTCCCAAGCGTATTTTAAAATATGAAATAAATGCCTGGTTGTGCCCGCGCAGAAGGGCAGGGTAGAAAGAAAGGGAGTCACAAGTGAAGTCTCCTTCTGACAGGAGCGCCTGTGTGAGAGAGGAGCAGAGGCAGTTGACAGTAGAAGAGGGAATAGTTTGTTGTTTGGTTTTTTTTCCCCCAGTGAATGCTGCACTCCAGAGCTGGCTGAGAGCTCAGTTTAGAAAACATCAACCATGGTATCTCTGCCTTCAGTCTCCATTACGAATTAGATTACCAGATTAGATATTTGGGTTATACAGGATACAATGACGTATTTATGAAAGTGGACATTACTGATGTTTTGAAAAGTAGATGCAAGAGACTCCCACTGTCCCATGAAGTTAGGGAACAAGCTGCCAGGACAGGGATTTCCACCTTACCTCTATACTCTGTGGATTTGTTGGTGCGTGAAATGCACATATTTATACCTGACCAAAATAACACCATTCAATATTTGTGGATGGTCTTATTTTTCATGAAATAATCTTAGTCATACAAAACCTAAGCTTTTAGCCTCCCTGTTCTCTAGTGGCAATGAATTCCAAATCTTTATTATGTGTTGGTAGAAAAATATTCCTTTTATTAGTTTGAAATATATTTCAATTTCTCTTAATACTCCCTAAATTGCAGTACCTGACTTACAGTCTCTATCCTAGGCATTATTGCATACGCATTACTGCAACTCATCTGTCAACTATATTTGTCACAGTCCATAAAGGAGGGTTGGGTTTTTTAATGTCTTTATTAATTTCCATTTCCCATATCTGAATCCTGTAATTCTTCCAAATCCGTAGCAGGTTGAGCAAACAGAACTGAACCCAGAGCGTGGATTTCCCTCCCTCTGTGCTTTCCTCCTGTGGCAGCACATAAAGATTGGGATAGACTTGACTCAAAACTAACCACTGGGTAACCTTAATGTAGATTTTGTGTCAGGTCGTTTATGCTGTCCCGTAGAGTACCAAAGCTCTTACCTATCTAAGCAGGGAAGGAGGGCAGCAGGGCAGAGAGGTCTACTCACTTTTTAGGGAACTGCAATACAACTCTACTCCACCATTCTTTCTGAATAATTAATAATAAAGATTCACAGCCCACTTCAGAGAGCACGTCCGTCCTGAGACTCTTCCAGCACACGACCCAGCAAACCAAGACCCGATTCGCTGTTGCAGAGGCCACACCTCTTCATGAGCTGACTTCTAGCTTGGGCTCCTCAATGGGGAGTTGCAATTTGGTGGGATGAACCTGCATTTTGGTTCACTAAATAGCTACATAAATTTAGATGCCTGAAGCAGTGGTGCAAACTCTCCTTTTTTTTTTATATATATATATTTAAGCAGACAAAGAATTTTGTAGTGTAATCAAAGATTTTGCTTGAGTGAAAAAGAAACGCAACACTGGGAACCTTGAGGCTGATCCTTTAGTTTTTAGCTAAACAAAATCTAAACTTCTGTTTTCTATAATAAGATTTGCCATATAGACAAAAAGGGAGTGACGACCACAGATTACTAGGTTAGTTTTGCAGCTCAGAGGGACACATTGTCTCAGAGCTGGTTATTGGAAAAAGAACTCAAATAGGACCTGGAGGCACACCAAGTTTAAGAATAAACTAAGCAGCTCAAAGAGGAGTTCTGGGGGGGACAAATAGCTTGAAACAGCTACTATTTCAATGAAATGTAGGAAATCAAATACAAAAATGAACTGACAGACTGTTTCAGAAGAACATGTGTGAATGAAAAATTAACCTTGAGCATTTGGAAAACATTAACTGATGTCTTCCATTTGACACTATGTGAAAAGATCATATAGCTACTGCACGAAACAAACTCTGTATCTAGCTTTTCCTGTGCCTTTATCACATGAACTTCTTTAGCTTACCAGCACAGATAAAGATGAAATCAGGGGGCCTTAAGCTGAAGACAGAAGATGGAGTTTTTCATTATGTCTCTATTTTTATGATAAAATACTACGCAGATTCTTAGATTTCTGGGGTTCAAAAAATCAGCTGAGGAGTTCTTCTGCAAAATTAAGTTAAACAGAAGCCATTTTCTGAAGGTCAGAGAGGAGTTTCAGATAGCTAATTCAACTCAAAGGGAATTAAAAACAAGAATGAATATAAGTGGGAGATGTGATAGCAGTAAAAAGGCAGTAAATAGAAATTACAAGATCCTTAGAATGTACTCTGGAATTTGGGTACTAAATCATGCAGGTTTTTGAAAGTTCCGTTTCAAAGACAGGTTTTTCATAGTCACTGATTACACTGATTAGGTTAAATAGAAGGACATACAATTAATTTCATCCACATAAAAGAATTGGCAATGTAACTAAAAGAAACGAAGATCAAATATTTTGACAGAATACAATGAAAATTCACTAATCGTTATGACATACAACCTGTTACCCAGAAGCATCTTTCCGATTTTGTCTTGATGTCTAAGTTGTACAAGGTTTGAAAGTTACCAAGTTATGAAGAGCTGATTAATGAGCTGTTGCATGGGATTCACTGCCTCTCCAACTTTAAGAAGATGGTCTGAAAGTCTACCAGGGTAAGCCTGAAGATTGTGCCGAGGAGGAAAGGAGGCCTGATATCACTCATGCAAACTATCCAAAGGTGTGGTGAATACAGCTATCTTTCTACAAGATATTGTCTTGCTACAGAGACGGCCAGTTTCTTTAAAATGCTATTATAGTATCTATAGCACAAATAAATAAAGGTACCAAAACATTCCAAAAGACTTGTGTCCATCACATGGAACACTGTCAGAGAAGCTAAATTTTAAAGGATATGTGTTTTCTACTATTCGAATAATTGGTATTCATTGTGTGTTTAAAACTTACATAATTTTTAAGCATTTTTAAATGGTATTTGTAATTATACCGTTCTATACTAACACCAAAACTTTCTAGAATTATTGAGTGAATTGAATTTTTTTAAAAGTGCTATTGAGTCATTGTTAAATGTATAACAAGAACTTCTATTTTAATCTCAGATATATATAGGAAGAAAAACTTATAACTCAAGATTAAAAAGTAAACGACAGTATCATCACATACCAAATAGGTCATTGTTTTATAATATATAATGGATAAAATGTTGGCATTTTTTTTTCAGATAAATATTTTTTATTTACATGCACAGAGATGAGTTTTCCTAGAAATTCTAAGTTTTAGTTTTCTTACCAAGAAAATCAAGTTTTTCTACCTCTAATGTAAAGGAATTCAATTAAGATATGCAAAAGCAGGAAATTTTCTCTTTTTCAATCCATACAACACTTAAAACAATAGAAGCTGAGCTTTATTAGTTAAACTAATTTTTGAAGGTTTCTGGTACAAAGAACTTTAAAGGTGTCTAAGCAAGAAGAAACCTAATTCTCAATTCAAACTCATTTTTTTCAGAGGACAGCAATTAATTTCATTTGTAACATCTGAAAATCCTTCTGCATACCTTTCAACAGCTTTATGTATCCAGACAGCTTTGAAAATACCTCACAATGTGATGACTTGCTCACTTAGTAACTGTTTTTAATAATTTTCTTGTATAACAAATCCTTCAGACTTGCATGAAAATATTTTTGTTATGTATTCAACCTATTTAAGGCTGTTTTGTTTCAATAAAAGTGATCACATGTTGGTTTTCTGCATTTGGGTGAAATTTTGATTTGCATCCAAACTTCAGGTTGATCTAAACAATGAGTTCAAATTTTAATTTCTACAAAGTAACAAATGTGGTATCCCTATTTTAACAAAATAGAAACATTCACAAGTTGAGTAAACCCATAAAATTACTTTAAAAATCACTTGTTTCCTTAAATGCTTGTTCTTCAGGTGTCATGCAAGACAAGTCCACATTGCATGGTTATACTGTCAATGACAAGGTTTCTAAAGAAAAGATAATTTAAAAATACTCATAAAAAGCAAGATAAAAACTTTTTTTCTGATGGGTGGTTCAAATCATGGTTCTAACTGGTGTTTTAAATCACTTTGACTTAAACCAGACAACCCTGGGAAGTAGAATAACTTGAATGAATTATAAGAAATCTTAAACAAGAGCAAGATGACTATTAGTCTGGAAGTCTGATCTTTCACCACTGAAGTGAAGAGCAGGTCTACCACAGATCTCACAGGTCAGTCCCAGAATGCTCTAAACAGTCCAGGGCACGTTTCTCCTTGTTAGCTTGATTTTTAGTCTCGACTCTTGGGATGACAGAACAGGTCTTAAGACTGAAATGAGTGAGTCTGGAATCATAAACCAGGCAAATTTATATCCGCAGTCATTCACAAATTGTAGATTACATCTTTATATGTATTATCTCTGAATTTGAATTGTTAAATATGTTTGAGTTTATAAAGGCGTTGCTGATACACTGAATGTTCAGGAGAGAGGCTAAACAGGTAATGCAAATAAAAGGAGCACACATTAATAAGTTAGTTATCCACTCCTATAGTAACTTACACCTTCTTCTGGCTCGTTGGTATGTAAATTAAAGTGACCGAAACCAATTTACATTCACATGTATACATCAGAAAGTGGGTGGAAATCTAGATTGGCTGAACTTACAAATTCCAATTTCTTGGCAAGTTAGATATCTCACCTAAAATCTCCTTATCCATTTATACATTAGGAAATGTGGACAAACCAATTATGGAACAGCCATAGACCCAATGAGAACAAAAGCAGATCAGTATGCAAGGGCGATAAGCCTAATGAAAACATGGTTTTAAGTGGCATATTTTATACTCAGCGGGAGCCAACCAGGACTTTGGAACATGGAAAAAAGTATACAGGGACAAGTCCAAATGCAGAGGGCTTATGTCCACCTACAAACTGTGGGGAGCAGACACTTCTTAGCAGTTAAGGAAAGGCTAAGTTAATGGCCTGGGGGTTGTTTTGACTTAAAGCCAAGGCAATTAAGGGACCGCACAATATTTCGCCTGTCCTGCCCAAGAAGACTACCAGAATGTTCTACAGAGCTGCGCTCTTCCAAGTAGATCATGTCCAATTGGCCAAGGTTTAATTTTGCAACTTAACAATGATATTAAACATTTGTCCAGATCTCAGTATGTGCTTGAAGAAAGAATGGGATGGAGTGTTAAATATATAAAGACTAGCCAGTATTACCCTCAAATCTGTCATCTATTGAATGCATCTGGGAGAAGCTGGACAGAAAACTAAAACCTTTAAAATAAATCCACAGATCACTGAAATCTTGCAATAATTCTCCCCGAAAGCTAGAAACGAATTGGATCAGCAGACAACTTTGCAAACACATACACACCCCAGTGTGGGTGCACACCCACCCTCAAAAACAGACTTCCCAACATCTGCCAAGCCACCATGCCAGAAGTGAGTTTTCTCTTTTCTGACTGGATAGTATTATTTTTATGTGCAGCTGTTGAACAAAATATTCTCCATAGCCCTCGGATAATAAATCCTTTGAACACATCTAAGTGTGTGTGTGTGCATGTGTGAAGCAGTGACTCTTCTTTGAATGTTTCCAGCCTGTATTATAATACTCAGCTTGTTCCAAAGCCTACAGCAGTTACTTGGAAGACTCCTCTAAGCGTCAGTGCATTTTGGATCGGCTCCTGGAGAACAAAGCCAACTTGAAGTTTCATTGCAATGCAGAGATGTACGTAGGAACCCATCAAATACATAATAAACAACCTGGCTGCTAACACACAGTGGAACATCCTGCCTTTTAACAGAACACAGTGACACAGGGGCTGACTGGCCAACACCAGAGGTTACAGCACTGAGCTCAGCAGCTCAAAACCAAGTGAAATGTGCCCTTCCAGTAAGGCACAAGGTATTCTGTTTGGAGGCACATGCAGAACCCAAATGAATACACCCTGTGCTAGCAGAGTGGGTCACACTGCATTCCTAGAATGTGTGATCTTCCTGCAGTCTGCACTATGCTCAAAGAGCTTCTCAGATATGATCCAAGTTAACGTAAACTTTTCTACAGCCAACAATTCATCTTGATTTTCTAACCAAACCTCAGACAGCAAGAAGTTACAATGCTGATGCAGAAACCAGGATATTCATTTCTGTGAAAGACAAAAGGGGAAGCACCGACACCTTTTGTTTTGGTATTAGAGCTATGTATGACCGTACTGCAGCAAATGGGTGCTTGGCCATTTGCAAGTCTTTGCTTAAAAACATAAGATGATCTGTTCAAGATAATAAAAAAATGAATTAAGCCCAATATCACACCTTCCGCAGATACTGAAAATGTGTAAGAACAGGGAAATCACATAGTGATACTTGACCAAACTACTCTCCAACCCTGCAGCAGTTGTTGGACTATATTAGCTGAGGGACACTAACCAGTAGACTTCATTAGCTAATAGTGGGATCTTTAAATGTTAACTTTTTTGTCTGTTATTTAAAAATTATTTTTCCTTGCTGTCATCCAACCCCTTTTGACTGTTTCATTGCTTGTTTCCTATCTTCTAACCAGAACTTTACCCATGTGAGAACCTACCCTCTCCTCCCAAGCATGCTGAATGTTGAATGTCCTCAAAAGTGTTCCATGCAGAACACTACTGCATGGCTTTTGGAAATGTATGAAGAGCTGATGTCCATCTCTTGGGAGAATTCTAAAACAACAGTGAGGCATGAGAACCCTTTACTGTCTTGCTTACCATTGCATAAAAGAGCAATGGGGGGGGGGGGGGGGAGCTAAGATTCTTACTAAATGAAAACTTCATTTTGAATAATGTATACCAAGCAGATCTATATAGTCACATATACTGAAAAAATAGTAAGATGATGATACATCGAATTTCAATCTTCTGATTCTAGTAAAAAACAATAGAAATGAAATGTATCAAGAAAAGGACCTTGAGTCCAGCCCATGATGGCTGCAAAAGAAGGAATTCCCTTAACTTGGAGAGAGGAGTCTGTTCACGTGCTTACTCATTCCCTCAACTAATGAGGCCCAAACATGGGCTGGGCTATCAGGCCAACATGCTAATGGTAGCCTACAAAAACTGCATTCATGCAGGAACTCCTGTTTGTGGCGGGTTGTTACTGATACTCCTCCGCATCAACAGCTCTTGTTCTAACTTTGGTCTTATTATTCCAGTATCTGAAGGGCGCCTACAAGAAAGCTGGAGAGGGACTTTTTACAAGGGCATGTAGCGATAGGACAAGGGGGAGTGGCTTCAAACTGGAAGAGGGTAGATTTAGATTAGATATTTAATTAGAATAGATATTAGGAAAAAAGTTTTCACTCTGAGAGTGGTGTGACACTGGAACAGGTTGCCTAGGGAAGTTATGGAGGCCTCATCCCTGGAATTGCTTAAGGCCAGGCTGGATGGGGCTTTGAGCAACCTGGTCTAGTGGGAGGTGTCCCTGCCTATGGCAGGGGGGCTGGAACTGGATGATCTTTAAGGTCCCTTCCAACCTAAACCATTCTATGATTCTATGATTCTTTCTGAAATAAAATGACTTTTCAACAAAAAACAATGAAGGGAAGCCAAATATTCATGGAAGGCTGGAAATAAAACAAACAACAGTTCCTTCAAAAGAAATACAGATGGCAGGTAATGTGCACGGCCCAGGAAGTCAAAGAAATAATCACTCTGTGAGCAGCAAATAATCAACTCCGGCCTTGTGGAACCAGTCTACATTTGGCAAGTGAGAGCACAGTGGCGTTCTGCTTGTTAATGGAGGTAAAGGCAAAAGGTCTCACTCCTCCTGTAAGACAATCATGACAAGGCTCATGGAGAGTTTGTGGCTGGTATCCATAGGGGTCATTTCTCCTATGCCAGCCATGCTTCCCAGATTTCTGTTATGGCCATGCAACAAAAGTCCTTATAAACAGCACTCATAATAGGAACACTAATGCAATCCACATGAAGACGGACATTACAACAAAACATGGGAGAAGCTGCACGTGTGTGAGCGCATGTATGCATAGGTGTGATAGCACAGACTAGCCCAAAGCCTTGCACATTTTGGGCACAGCCTCAATAAATTATACCTACATTACTTACCTCTAAAATATACTTATGATCATTAGCTACTGTCAATGAAAACAAAACCAGAATTTATTTCTGGAATAATGAAGGTCACTGGTTATATAATGACTGAATCAAATGAAATATTAAAACTTCACCAGTTACTCATCAACAGAAACAGGACTAATATTCTGCCTTAAAGTTTGAAACAGAAACCAAACTCAACAAAATAGAGATCGTGATAGCACAAAAAGAACTACTACAGCTTCATGAAAAGCACTGCTCTTCTAAAGTAGGTCCTTTCTTAGAAACAGAGCAGACACAGCTTCCATTTATTATTTATGGTGCCTTGTGCCCATGTCAGCTCCTGATTAATAATTAAAATTAATCTCATTAGGGCAGATTTCATTACAGGATAATTTAATTAAATGATGAATTGGCTCCCAGATGTCACCATTTGTGCCATCTTTTAAAAGATGCTGCTGATGACACAGATTTACAAGGTTTTACTTCTAACCAGAAAAGCCATATTATTTAACAGATTTATAGCAGTTTTTCACAAGCAAGGCACACAACCTGAAATATAATTCAGATAAGATGAGACAGGCACTTCCAAGTATAAACAGAGCTTTATGTGTGTCTGTGTATGGCATGAGGAAGGATGAGAAGGTCAGCTTCAAATTTGTTTAAAAGAACTCCAACACCGGTACTTATGAGGATCCTACATATCAGTATTTTAAGCAACTTCTTCCTCGTAGCACAAAGTGGCTGAGACAGCTGCAAAAAAAAAAATATTTCAGATAGGTTTACGGAAAATTACTTAGAATTTCCAAATTCAGTATCTCAAACCTTAAAAGAACCAGAGGAGACAGATGAATGAAAAGTGAAGAAATGTCACTGGCAGCAGGAGATGAACCTGGCTGTACCATACTTCCCACTACCCTTTTCATGCTGTTACGCAAGTTTTCTCTTGCTAGTTAACTAAAAAAACCACAGTGGAATATCAGCCGCTAGTGAATCAGCAGAGTTAGAACGGGCCAGAAAGAGCGAGCAAATTAGGGTGTTTCATAAGCCACAGAGCAAACAAAACAAAGAGCAGAGAGGAAGCTAAGTAGTGACATAAAGTACTGTGACAAAGAGGCTCAAAACAGTGGAAAGGCATTTTCTCTAATATTTCTCCAGCATACCATATCTTACAGTGACAGGTTACATTCCACAAAACCTCACAGACCATTTTAAAAGACTTCAGCACAAGGAAAAATGAAAAAAAGTATGAAGCTGAATTACAAGAGTGCACCATGCCAATATGCGCATTTGTGGGCTAATGGTGCTATTTTTAGGCAGCTACATTTGCCTAACGCATGACCAGCAGTCTGCTCTTGATCTGCTGCATGTTACTGCTTTCCCCAAACACAGTTTAGTGGACAAAAAGCACCACAAATATTGAAGTTCATGATCACCAAACGATACTTGAATGTATCAGACAGAGGGAGGAAGGCATAGCCAAAGTCCCCACTTCAAGCAGTATTCTGTTCATACCAGAGATTGTTCCAAATAAACGTGCAAGTTCTCCATCGGTATGAAAAAGTTTTAGTACTAAAATAATACGAAAACACCGAGAATATTTTGAATGTTGAAGCTGCACCTGACCCATTCAGACCATCCAAACTCTTCCACAGGACCACTGTTAACAAAGCCCTCAGTGGAAAGAAGGCCATAGAATCACAGTGTCATAGAACCTACGTCTAGGTTGGAAGGGGCCTTTAAGATCATCAAGTCCAACCATCAACCTAACACTGACAAGTCCACCACTAAACCATGTCCCTAAGCACCACCTCTACCCATCCTTTAAATACCTCCAGGGACTCCACCACTTCCCTGGCAGCCTGTTCCAATGCTTAACAGCCCTTTCTGTGAAGAACTTTTTCCTAATATCCAATCTAAACCTACCCTGGTGTAACTTGAGGCCATTTCTTCTTGTACTATCGCTTGTTACTAGCGAGAAGAGGTTGACCCCCACCTCGCTAAAACCTCCTTTCAGGTAGTTGTAGAGAGTTATAAGGACTCCCCTCAGCCTCCTTTTCTGCAGGCTAAACAACCCCAGTTCCCTCAACTGCTCCTCGTAAGACTTGTTCTCCAGACCCCTCACCGTCTTCATTGCCCTTCTCTGGACATGTTCCAGCACCTCAATGTCTTTCTTGTAGTGAGGGGCCCAAAACTGATCACAGCACTCGAGGTGGGGCCTCACCAGTGCCGAGTACAGGGGGATGATCACTTCCCTAGTCCTGCTCACCACACTATTCCTGATACAGGCCAGGATGCTGTTGGCCTTCTTGGCCACCTGGGCACACTGCTGGCTCATAGTCAGCTGTCCATCCACCAACATCCCCAGGTCCTTTTCTGCCGGGCAGCTTTCCAGCCACTCCTCCCCAAGTCTGTAGCGTTGCATGGGGTGGTTGTGACTCAAGTGCAGGACCTGGCACTTGGCTTTGTTTAACCTCCTACCATTGGCCTCAGCCCATCGATCCAGCCTGTTCAGATCCCTCTGTAGAGCCCTCCTACCCTTAAGCAGGTTGACACTCTCACCTAACTTAGTGTTGTCTGCAAACTTACTGAGGGTGCGCTTGATCCCCTCGTCCAGGTCACTGATAAAGATATTAAAGAGAACCAGCCCCAGTACCAAGCCCTGAGGAACACCACTTGTGACCAGCCACCAACTGGATTTAACTCCATTCACCACCACTCTCTGGGCACAGCCATCTAGACAGTTTTTTACCCAGCGAAGAGTATGGCCATCCATGCCACGAGCAGCCAATTTCTCCAGGAGAATGCTGTGGGAAACAGTGTTGAAGGCTTTACTGAAGTCCAGGTAAACAACATCCACAGCTTTTCCCTCATCCACTAAGCAGGTCACTTTGTCATACAAGGAGATCAGGTTTGTCATACAGGACCTGCCTTTCATGAACCCGTGCTGACTGGGCCTGATCACCTGAGTGTCCTGCATGTGTAATGACACTTAGGATGATGTGAGGTCAGGCTGACAGGCCTGTAGTTTCCCGAATCCTCCTTCCAGCCCTTCTTGTGGATGGGCATCACATTTGCTAACCTCCAGTCAACTG
This sequence comes from Anarhynchus alexandrinus, assembly GCA_008711295.1. Classification (NCBI taxonomy): domain Eukaryota; kingdom Metazoa; phylum Chordata; class Aves; order Charadriiformes; family Charadriidae; genus Anarhynchus; species Anarhynchus alexandrinus. The sequence goes on from VUYV01000060.1 coordinate 3,425,805, forward strand.
GGACCTGCCCAGTTAGGCAGGACTGTTCATAAATGATGGAAAGTGGCTTGGTGAGCACCTCAGCTGCCAAGATCATTGCTCCTGTTTCTGTTCAGTAACAAGTGAGGTAGCACTCACTTATGGGTGATAAATCTGGTGGCGTTTGGATCACCAGATAATCTTACTGAGTAGCTAGCAGTGTAACCAACCAGGTACTGAGGGCTAAATCAAGAAGAACAGAAGTAGGTATTTAGAAATAAGCCCTAATAAGCCCTTGAGCCCTAATTTACTTTTTGGGGTCCACATACAATACATGGAAGGAGAAAGGCAATGCCAAAGAAGTCAGCATGCTGTAATTGTCTACCCGGTGGGAAATGCTGAACAGACAAAATGGGTTTGATTGATAACCTGCTATTTACCAGTTAGATCACTGATCCACCACTCTGTGGCCTGGCTTCTCAACTGTGAGCCATCTGGCCCAGTTAGGTGCCTAGGCAAGTTTATTACTGGGAGCGTCTACTCCAATAAAAAGGGCTACGAAGATGATTAGGGGATTAGAACATCTCTCATATGAGGAAAGGCTTAGAGACTTGGGTCTCTTTAGTCTAGAGAAAAGAAGACTGAGGGGGGATCTTATTAACGCTTATAANTTTCTGTTCAGTAACAAGTGAGGTAGCACTCACTTATGGGTGATAAATCTGGTGGCGTTTGGATCACCAGATAATCTTACTGAGTAGCTAGCAGTGTAACCAACCAGGTACTGAGGGATAAATCAAGAAGAACAGAAGTAGGTATTTAGAAATAAGCCCTAATAAGCCCTTGAGACCTAATTTACTTTTTGGGGTCCACATACAATACATGGAAGGAGAAAGGCAATGCCAAAGAAGTCAGCATGCTGTAATTGTCTACCCGGTGGGAAATGCTGAACAGACAAAATGGATTTGATTGATAACCTGCTACTTACCAGTTAGATCACTGATCCACCACTCTATGGCCTGGCTTCTCAACTGTGAGCCACCTGGCCCAGTTAGGTGCCTAGGCAAGTTTATTACTGGGAGCGTCTACTCCAATAAAAAGAATAAAGGGATGGCTTGCAATAGATATACACATATTTAAATTCTCAGTCTGTCTGATATGCAGCAAGAAATTTAACATAAAGGGTGCTCAATTCCCATGTGCCAGAGGAATGAAAAAAACCCACAGGTGGACATATACAGACATACCCCTCAAACATCTCAACTCCCTATGTCCCATGAAGTCATACAAGATTTTACTGTTAGAAACTTAGGGCTGAGGACAATATGCAAAAGTGTGACAGGTTCCTAGAGTGAGACTGGAGTAGTACTCAAAACCCCTGCTTATTAGCTGGAATTCTTCTTGACATTGTATGTCTGCCTCTGCATAAAGCCAGAAATGTCTTCTATTGAAACGCTGACAACTCATCTCTTGTTTTATCTCCATGGAGCATCATGGAATGGTGCATCTTTGGTATTCTTGCAAATATCACAGATTCTGCTTTGCTCCTTATACAAACTATAGAAAATATGTAACTGCTCCTCTTTTTTTGAAAAAAAAAAAAAAAANAATGACTATATTACTGTGCAATTTAGTAAACTGTTTATATATATCATATTCACAGAGTATCTATATTAATTTTTAAAGCATTCATATATAATTTATTTTTAATACTACAGAAATAAACACCTTTGTTCTATAAATCTGTCCTAACCCTCTCTTACCATCTGCAAAATTAATACGTCAGTTCTTCAACACCATATGACTAGGCTTCCAGCAACAAACTACTACCTGAAATGCGAAAGACAGAAAGTCACTGTTTATTCTTGTCAGTCCCATGGTTCCACTGCACGTTGTAACATCTTCTTTTCTCAGAGCTACATTTTAATTATCATGAAGCATTGGTTTCACTTACACATTTATTTAATAGCTTATGATCAAAAAAACGTATTTTGCAATGAGTTTAGAACAGCTATAATTTAGGTATGTGTGTATATATATATATATACACACTTTAAGGGATGATTCAACATTATTTCCATACATATAAGCCATGGTTTATCACAAAACTCTGATTTAGCAGCAGTGCTGGTTATACACATCTGCAGGAAGAAACTCAACTCTTTTCCCTAATGTCTTACCTGCCTCTGATCCCTCCTCTCCACCAGACAGGGGAGAGTGCAGGAGGGAAAGAGGAATACCCATCTCTTTCAATAGCTGCTTTGCTCTGCTTCCAAACATGTGCAGATGATCTGAAAAATTATAGTCAAAGAGTTTATATCCTTTTAAAAGCGATGTGGGCTATGTGGGTTAAAATGTACAATGCCATGCTGTAATTCAAAATTTGAATATAATATAGAAGCTACATTCTTTCATTGCTTTTCTATCTTGATCTGTGATTAACCTGATCTAGTTCAAGATGTCCCTCCTCATTGCAGGGAAGGTTGGACTAGATGACCTTTAAAGGTCCCCTCCAACCCAAACTATTCTGTGATTCTGATCCTATGATTCTTGGGGAAACTACAACCCTGAATAATATACTAAAAAGTAACATGCTATTTTAATGTTATTAGGGAAAATTTCCAAAAAGCAAGCCTCCCCACTTAAAATCCTCCATCAAGATGCCATGGTCTTTGTAACCCTTCACATTTTGAGCAGTGCAATATGTACCTCCTTATCAAAATTAGAATTTCTCTGCTGAAAGAACTACCCACAAAAAAATGGACAAAAAGTCAGATATGTTCTTATTTTCTGGAATTACATGGCTCTATTCCTCTGCAAAACGAGAGGGGAAAAAGATCCCTCTTAACTGTTCTTATGTTTTTAATATTTTTATTGACAATTTTATTGGTAGTTTTATAGAAAAAACATAAAATATAATTTTCTGGGATTTCCCCTGCCGTTTACCTGGTGGTTAAGCTGCTGCTTAGTGTCTCCAGTTTCCCACTCTAGCTACCTTTCCACACATCTTACCAGGCTGGGTTCAACATCATGCTTCCAGTCTTTTAACTACCACAGGCACCACTGTGTATTTCTACTTTGCACCCCTGCACGGTGCAGGCATGCCCAGTTCTTTAACGAGATAACCCTCCCTGACGAAATATAATTCCAAGCGGGAAAAAAAAGGCAAAACAAAACTGACATTCTGGGTTGACAGCAATCCCAGACAGAAAAAAAAAAAATCTATTACAGAGCAGTTGAAAATAAAGGTATATATGTAGAACACATAGATTAGTGATTTTCTACATCTTACTGTTGCCTTTAACATAATATATTAGTGAGCAGACTAAGTGCTATTCTTTCTTCTCCTTTTTAAAGCCTTTAGCAAAGTTCTTTTGTACTCGCCAGACTACAGAACCTTTGGCTTTCCTCAGGCATAGTAGGAAAAAGAAATTAAAATGTGATGTATAGTTGGGTGCTCAGTGCTACGTCTTCCTATTTTCTTGAAGAATTACAGAGTGTCCCCTCTGGTGATATAACACCATCACCTCACTAAGCTGAAAAGATGTTTTGAGGCATTATCGTGGAGTTTTAAACACAATGATGCTTACACTCCAACTTAACTGCCATACAGGTCGGGGAAAATGCATTAATCCCATTGATTTGAGCATGCATATATCAATGGTGGGGTTTCCCTACTGTGTCTAGAACTGTACTGGTGGTTTAAGAGAGCAGCAATTACTAATTTAGTCAATTCTACTATTATTCTGGATCAAAATGGATGTACATCATTAGTGTAACTGTGTGTCAGAAATTATGCTCTGGTCACTAAACTAAGGGCTGATTTTGCTTTCCCCCACACATACCTCTTTCACTCTTGATTCCATCTGTACTTGTGTTTTTCTGATGGAAAAGTCTTCTCTGCCAAGTAATGAATGCAACTGAACATATGCAGAAAGCATGCAAAGACACAGGGAAAAGATCTAGAGAGCCCACAGCTACTCTGCCTTCACACAGACAATTGCAATTACTGCTGTCGGTTGCACAGAAACCATTTTATATTCATAAGAGAAAAATCAAAAGGAAGAGAGATGCCACATCTCAGCGGTTAGATGCCACAACTTAGATGCCACACCTGAGTGGTTTCTTGGACCAGTCAGAAGAGGACAGCAGGAGCTGATGTAGTAGTAAGGTTGCTTTACCTGAATAAATTTGTTTTATTACTCATTCTCTGCCCTTATCCCCTTTGAGGCAAGAGAGCAACGCTCACCAGTGACACAAATGCTCGTACAGAAATGAGACATACAGCTGTTTTCCACCAGTTTACTGCTCGACCCATGAACTCGAAAGGACAGAGGTGGAAGGGGAAGAAAAAGGACTGGAGCAGGACAGGGAAGCAGTTGCTTCTGTAATTTTGCCCTGGGCTCTCAAACCTCTGTCCATTTAAAAAAGAATAGCTTACTTCACCTGTGTTAGGAGCTTTCCATCTACTAAGGACATTGATTATAATAGCTTTTGATTGGCTTCCTGGAACTAATTTTATTTTATACTATTTATAGTTATGGGAACACCACTAAAAAATAGACCGGTTTCTTATTGCTCTAGCTTTGAAAGACTTTCCTGAAATTTATCAATTCAGGAAATAAATTAATTTCTCTTAGCACAAATTATAACCTCATAGAATTGTACAAACTACCTCAATTCATTAGCAGGCCAAGAAGTTAATAGATATTTACTAGTTTTGACCTTTCATCTTACAGGCAGAACATAGCCCAGCATCTATTGGATACAAAGTGAAACAATAATACACTTACATTTTGATGTAATTATTTTCCCCTCAAAATACACTTTTTCTTGCATCCGTTGAATAATAAAACCAGCATTCTCATCAACTGTCTTTCTGTTACTTATTCAGCAATGTTCTACAAAGGATCTAAGAACTTAATTATTAATGAAGAGTTGGAAGTATGTTAGGATGACATTGATAATCCAAAGACTTAAAAAATAAGGACGAATATTTTTATTTCAGAATCTTTTAGGAAAATATAAGCTGCCAAAAAATATGTGCCACTTTGTAAGGGTGAACTTACAGAACAGTAAGCCTGAAAATTTAATTCAAGAACCACTACAGTTCTTTGGGAAGTTTTTTTCCTAAAAATGTGGTTTTCAGTTAGGTTCTTTCCAACAAACCCTTGCCAGTTTTACAGGAGTTAGGTGAATAGGTAAGGCTTTTCCCATTTTTTGCTCAGCTGGGAACTTAGGCACTGCTTCTCCATTACCACAGTCCGATTCTAAAGCTACTTTAATTCTTAATGCCTTAATCACTTGTGCTTATTAAATTATTCAAAATGTGCTCTGAACAACAAAGAAAAGAAGGATCTTCCTTTGCAGCTAATGAAGCAAAGGAAAGTTCTGGTTTCGCAGAACCTGAAGGGTTGAATGGGCAGCTGGGGAAAGATGCCCTTGAAAGTTTTGGTTTATGCCTTTTGCCTTATTTTTCTGCTTACAGAAGAGGGAAATAAAAAATGGGTGAAATAGTAGCAGCAGAGTTGCCATCTCGTTGTAAATTTCTTCCCAACAGGAAATCATTATGTTTTCCTGGTTCTGTTCATTCATAATGTCTCATGATCATCTTCATATTCAGTAATTCTTGCGCCTCGAGGTGCAGGTTACAAAACCGAGGCCACTGCTCCAGTTTCATCACAGAACCATATGCCCAAAACGTTGTATAGGGAATATGCATCTTCTCTATAGTTACCTCCTCATGAAAAGCTGTAAAACAGGCAGCAGGTAGAAATATCATGAAAAGGGAGGAATCCAAAGCCCTTTCTTTGGTACCAGGTACAGGAGCTACTGAACGGTGGTGTCTAGCAAGGGATAAATGTAAATATGAAAAGAAAGGGTCAGTGACTACGTATGGGTGGTACATGGGCATGGCAGGCAACTGGTGATTGTGTTAACCCTTTGAACAAGCTGTTTTCCACAGCGTTGGAAAGCAGTGTCCAAACCCATACGTTAACAGCTGCAAACTAGGGGAAGGATATACACCACCTTCCCTGCCAAAAATATTCTGTAATGAGACTAAGCACAGAGATGGTTCCATTCAACCGGCAAGTACTACCAGCCTTCACAGAGAACGTCCCATGTTATCACACAGAACACAGGGGTCTGGGGGTGGGGTTTTGGTCACTCTCCTTTTTGTATTCTTCCCTTCTGTTCAGAGGCTAAGGTCCTCTCCTAAGCGAATTGCTTTCGCAAGGTTTATGAACTATTAAGCATTCTTCAAGAAAAAAGAAAAAACAAGGCTACAATATTAAGATGTGTCTCTCTGAGCAATGCAATAGTTAAAAAGGCTATTAACTATGCAACCGAAAGACAATTTGGAAGAAATTGTACAACTATGAAATGAGCATAACCACAGAAGACCACAGAACAGCTTTAAAAAAAAAAAAAGTTAAATGACTTCACCAAAATAAAAAGCTAACTTTTTTCTACTCATCCAAAGATCCTTTTTGATATATGTATTTTGTAATATTTTATTACATTGCCAAGTATAAAGAATATTTTGTGTTTCATGAATATAGAGACAAAGCTTCTTGATTCCTGTGTGTTTTTTCTACTAAATACTCAACAGAGACCTCAAAGGAAACACTGGAACCTACCAGAATTCTCAGAAGTGACAAATAACATGCAAACTGCAGAGCTTATGTTATTTGAATAACCTCCCAAAACTAGACACCAAACAAATCTTGATACGTATTTGAATTTTATGTATATACAACTACTTAGGTGTGGTAAATATAATAAAATTTGTGATTTTGTGATTTGTGACTTTTTTTTTTCTTCGTAGAAAGGCAACAACACTAAATCAGCAATACATTATTACTACACATTATAGAAATTATCAAGGGTGAAATCAAATTTATTGCAGCTGTAACACTTCCAAAAGTGAACAGGAATCTGAGTCTGTGCCAAAGAACACACTTTGGGCAGTCGATCACATGATCTTCAAAATAACTAAATTAATTTTGTTGTAAAAATAAAAACTAAACCCCACTAAATATCAAAACCAAAGGGTACGAAAGTGATTTGCAGATTGAGAAGAAAGCTTTCTTTAATTTCTTTAACAGCTGCTATGGCATCTAGCTTTCTAACGTGAAACATAAATATACTTTCTATCAATTATAACCTGTATTTATTCAAAACAAAGGGATTTAAGTGATGAATACCATAAATATAAAGCCTGATTCAGCTCACAGATGAATGCACCTTATCAAAAACTGAAACCATCTAGAGCAGTAGGAGACTTCCAGAAAGCAGGAATAGCAGAAAAAAACTAGTTTGTCTTCTAATATCCACCCCCAGAATGTCCCAGGTGGGAGATTACAGCCCACATACCAGTTATTCTTACGGGCCCCAATTCAGAAAAGCATACCTATTCAGGAAAGCACTTAATTAAGCACATGCTTATATGCTTTTCTGAATCAGGTCCATGGTACCATAGGAAATGGGTATAACAGACATAAAATGCATGAGTAGAAGTAACTGAGAACTTACCTCCATAGCATAAGCTTTCATTTAGGTACTTTTGTATTTTTAAGATATGATGCACTGCTTAAAACATAGCACAGCTAAGCATACTCAACTGTAAAATGCAGCGTGGCCGAAAGAAGACCTGAATATAACCATATCCCAGGACCCATTCCATACCTCACATGCCTAGTCCTCTTCCAAAAGTGCTGCAAAAGGTGCAGAGTATTCTTTTTTCGCATTATTTTATTTTCCAGCAGATGGGCAGCTTCAGGCATACTGATATAATGGGAATAAATGGCAGGTGGCCAAATTGCTGTTTGTCACCGTGGTTTGGACCAACTGATACATACCTAGTCAGAGTTAACAAAAACAGGGAGGCGGGGAAAGAAAGAACTCTGTATATGTTAACCACGCGCAGGAAAGATGACTTCAAGAAGGTCATTCCCTCTTTTTAACTAGCAGCACTGCAGAGCAAAAACTCTGTATTTTCCCTTCCATTCAATAGCACTCTCTATGAGAGATCCAAAGCTGGAAAAGAAGGTGGCCACCAGCAAACAAGGTTGCCCAGCGGCTGCTTTGAGCCAAGCAGGACGCTGACTGAGGGCACGCATGGGCCAGATGGATTAAGAGCCACTGGCAAGGTCTGGAAAATGCTGCGTTTTGATATGCAGTCATATCTGCATGTGATTACCAGCCAGCAGGAAAACCCTGTGGTCTGAACTGGAGAAAACCAAGCCTAAGAATGATAATTAAGCATATGTATGGGAATATCAGGCCCTGTATTTGGTTTCAAAGAACTGTTTTGCTAAAATGGTTACCTTTTTCTCATAGTTCACATTGATTTTCTATCACTTAAAAAATAATACTATGCTGAATGAAAGTATATAATAGCAGAACCGTTCAGAACATTACACTGAGAACCATAAAGTTTAAAAATACTCTGCTGCTCATAAGAGCTTTGGTCAAAGAGATAAAGGCTAGATTTGCAATCTCCCTCACTGCAAGATAACTATAATTTTAACATAGGAAAATTAAATAAAAAGCTGCAGTTTCATTCCTTGGCAATTTTTATTAACACTAGAAATCAGCAGAAACTTTAGTAAGCGCCGGCTACTCTGAACTTTGGATTTAACAGACCAGAAGCTACACAAACTCTCACAACATTACTAATGTGTTTTGCAGCCAGCCAATCTGTCAAAATGCAGAGGTTTTTGTATAATTCAATTACAGAGTTATTAAACATAATTCCATTAAATAATCTTGAAAGCTAAAATAGCCAGGCTAAGAGATATTATTTTCTACTTACACTTATGAAAACGTAACATCACGCAGTTAAACCAAAGGAATAGTTTTCGAACAGGCAGAATTCATAAACTGAGAACCTATTGGTCAGCCCAACCCTATGTAACGGAAAAGTGTATATAACCTGAGCGTAGTAACAGTGCTGCAGAGGAACTTCAGAGAAGGAAGCAAGGTTCTTTTCAAGTCACAGCAACATGACAAATAAGTAGGACAAAAATAGCAAAGGGCAGCAAATTTTGCATATCAATTAATGCATTGCTACCATAGACTGACTTACAGTTTCCAAAGGCTTTAATTTTCATCGTGTGACAATCATTGAAGCATCTTTAAAGCATCGTGTATCAAATCACAAACCCATGCAATCATACAGCGATTTCTTTACTGTGTGCTTTTATTATGCTGAATAAGGACATAGGAGTTACTCTTCTTTGAGTATGAAGACCAAATACTCTATCAGGGTTTTTTTCTTTCTGCAGTCTTCAAAACCCATCACCTCCTATAGGCATACCAATTACAAATACTCTGCAGAAGCTGGGTTGAATTTTATATTTTCTGCATGATTCTCATTCTTTGTTTTTCTCATAATAGCCAAAAATACATACACAGCAGGAATTTACAGATATGTGCTGGGCACACACACTCCCCCTCATTACAACTCAAATAAGCATGATCAAATCTCCAAAAATTTGCCAGATTTTCTCTCATCCTTAGACTGAATTTGCTCAAATGGCAAACATTTCCAGTATGAGCTACAAAACACCAGTACATAAAATGCACACACCTGTTAATCCCACTGCATCATACAGTGGAGGGTCTGTAGGGTTTGGTTTGGTTACCATGTATTTTGTTTCTTTGTTTACTGTTGTTTGGGGAGCCAAGAATTTTCTGCTGATTTAGCAGATGTTTACTGGTTTATGAAAATTCAATATTTAAAACACTAACAAATTTCAGTATTTAAACAGTGACTTTTTTGCTGGAGATGTAACAGGTGTTTAAACTGATTCATAAAAAAATAATCTTCAAACCATTTCCACTAAGTTTTATACATTAAAATATTTACACTGACAACAAGAGTGAAAAGCGTATTTCTTCACATGATACAGGGAGTTTTAATCCTCAAACAAGCTCTTCCTTTGCATACAAGCAAATAAGGTTAACTTTCATGTGAATGCAGCAGATGACTCCAAGAAAGGGCAGGATCTGCTGTAAAGCTATCATGGACCTAATTTTAATCTATGATTTCTTTCCTTTAAAGAGAGTTTGCAAATTACTAAAGTCCCAGGCAAGCAATAACTCTTAAGCCAAAAAGTAATACTGGTCTTAGGCACTTAGTCTGTTATTCAATATATACAGTAATAACGTTTAATAACGATGACTACAACTCTTCAAAAGAGTCTCGTGTCATATGAATGGGGGAGGTCTTTAACTGATGGTAGAAAATTGTATTTAATGTTTCGTTCTAAAACCACACAATCATTTCAAATTGTATATATTGCATAATAAGTATGATAGTTCTAAATTCTAGAAGTTTAATGATTTAAAATGTACAATACCATATTAGGCAGTGCAAAATAGTTCATAATATACAGCCAATTATATACGTAATGACAGCCGCTGTTGTCACAACCAGAAGACCTCTGCTGGCATAATAGCAGTTATGCTTCCCACTTAATACCTGTTCCCACCTAAATGTTTGTTTTGCTCTTATTCAAAACATGTAAAGACTTAGTAGCTTATCCACAATTATAAAAAGACGGGACTGTACATCTGAATTAAATCCAAGTCTTTACTGTATCTAAATGTTGTCAAAATTCAAGAACTTGCTTCTTTATGAGGGCAGAAAATGGATGTCATGATCTACTGGAATTATACTATAAATCTCTTGGTAGTAAGGCAGATGTTGGATGTTTTTCAAAATGTACCGACTGGAGACAGGATCCGGGATATGCAGGCGTACAATGAGACTACTAATGAACCTTAGACTGCTACTCATCATAAACGAGATTCTGGAAAAATTTTTGCCTTCTCCCAAAAGACTTACTCAAATATATTTCAAGCAAAATGAGCTTGTACTGAATGAAGAAAAAAAAGAAAAAACACAACATCCCAAGTAGCCTAAATGCATTAATAAAGAAATTCAATTTTTTCTTCTACATACATGACTTTATTCTATTCTCTTAAGGTAGACAGGGATAGAAAGACAGTTGGCTGGAGCAGACACAGCATTTCCCATGTTTTCTTATTATATCACCTACAACAGAACGCCTTAATGCTAGTTGTGCCACGGTGATTTACATTTCTCTGCACCAAAAAGGCACGTCTCCTTTGTTACACATCACTTGTATGGGTACTGAGTAAAGCAAGCACAGCAGTTCTCTCTTGTGTTCTAGTACATTCTACATTCTGCTATTAAAATAATGCCTAAGTAATACCTTCCTTCAAGCAATTAAGCGAAGTACAATAAGCACAAAAAAGCTGCAGGATGATTGCGAGCCCATGTGGCATCTACCAAGTTATGTATCCTTTCAGTGGAAAACAGTGCCAAATACTACCCGCTATGTAATACCTTTATTACACTTTATTACACTTTTAGTATTAACTTTTTATTAATGCAGAATAGTCTTGTCAGCTCCAGAAATAAGAGAATTATTTATTCTGTCTTTTTCTTTCCATTTGGAAGGCAGCTACAGTTTCTCCTTATTTCTAAGATGAAACTTTTCTCCATTTCCCCCCTTTAATCTGACATCATTAACTTTATGACTTACAGGGCATTATAACCTCACAGTATGTACGATACGATGTCAAATGGGAAGAAGCCAAGTTCCAGTGGAGCTCAAGGATGTCAAACTCAAGCATACTTTAGTTTGGCCTTGGGTAATTCACTCATTGGGTTTCTCTAATTTAAATACAGGCATTTTCTTCTGGGAAAGCAGAAAAGTCGTACATGCAAACTTACCAGGTGACATTACTAACATTTATAGATAAGAAGACAGCTTAGTCTTTTCCCCCACCTGGACTGAGCTTACTGTAGACCAAGAAATGAAAGACAATGGCAGAAGCATGTTTTTGCTCTTCACATAACAGTAACCTCTTCATGTAGCCAAATGCAAAGGCCTCATCTCTGTAGCAGTAGTCATAACAGAGACAAGAATACTGCAGAGATCCTCATCACTATCATAAAAAATCTTATTATTACGGACAGATTTACACACAAATCTTTGCTGCCTGCTTTGTACTGTGGCATCTGCTAAAGACCATTTTCCAAACCCAGATTTCAAGGGAAACTATTTACAGTCCCCTGAGAGAGAAGGGACTTATAAACTACAAGGAAGGATAGAAAACAAAAATCTAAGATAAAACAGCTGGAGATATTCCCTGCAAAGTCTAATATGTCTGTGCCCCTAACGAGCTTCAAGACTTTTGTACTGGTCTGATTGCCTGAGATAAATATTTGTTAATATTAAGCTCAAAAGCCACCACTGAGCAGCAGCAGAATAGCAGGGACTGATTCTACCATTCTCTCCCAGCAACCAGTAGTAAAGGATGGTTGAATACTGGGAACAGACCAGGCTAGCTCCAAACATCAGAGGATGTTCCATGAGCCTCCCCTAGACAATATTTATTTCATTTTTCCAGTAGTACTCAGTCATGGCATGTTGATGTTTTGTTACAGCAGCAGCACTGAAAAGTATAAAACATGAAAAGCAAACACGGTTGTTTAGTGAAACCAACAGCCAAAGAGCCGTGTCTGAACACTTTGACTGTATTATTCACCCCAGCAAGCAGCCACACTGCATTTCACATTCCTACATTATTGTATATACTTGGTCAAAGTATCCTCACAATCGTCATTTACACATTTTGTTATTCTTTTCCCCCACAGATGCTATTTTCCATCTTTTGTTCTCTTTCAGCATTAAAAATTTGCAAGAAAATCACCCATAACCTATACATTCCTTTGTATACTCTCCATCGAAAATTTCCTCAGTGAAAAAGTAAATCTTTCAGAAGAACTGAGCAAGTTCTCAGTTGAGCAAAGATTGTATGAGTATTATATGTTAAATAAAATAGAGAAAAGGATTCACGTTTCACCTATGTAACTTGGCCATGTTCTATGTCTCAATGTAATTCATGAACAACACTGTGTCTCAACAGTACAGTGTACAGAATATTTGTCATACACAAATGGAGGTATGGACAACACTTTACACACCTCCTGCATGTTGAGAAAAACATTCCACATAAAACTGTCAATGCTAGTGTCATTCTTCTGCACTTCAAACATTGTTTCTGACCTATCCACTGCAATACCTTCTCTTTAGAGGAATTAACGTGCCATTGCTACTACAGCCTTGCTACAAAAGAGAAGGTGAGAAAAAATTACAGCAATTCAAAGCTGCCATAGTATTTCAGTAAAATAAACAACCTTGTTGATGTTTTCCATTTTAGCTAAGAGTTACAGGAGAGCCCAGCCTAGAAAAAAATTTAGTATTACTGTGCTTAAGCAGCGATGGCTCCAGTTAAATCCTTCCAATCGAAGAGGCCAGGTAACTAGCGCTGCATAGAAAGGAAATCATGCAAAACATGCACAGCCAAAACTCACAAAATGAGTCTCCTCATTGGAACAATAGCTTAAAATATTATGTATGAAGAAAACCAAACTTTACTGTATTTTCTTCCTCTCGCTACCCAGGGAATGGTTCAACTGGAAGAAGACGAAGTCTGCAGGAAGAATACTGGCTACTACTAACAGCAATAAAGTTTCAAACTCCAGAAAGGGAAATGTCCACTTCCATAGAATAATAAAGTGGAGATTTCCAGTGGGGTTTATCAGCTGTGTTGGTTTTTTTCCTTCTGTCTTTTATTTTTCCTTTTCCTGACTTTTATGGTGTATTCATTGTAGATAATGTTTTTAAAAATACACTCTTAATTGTGAATGTTTATACTTTTTCTCATCTTCTGAAATTATGCTAGCAGCAAGGATAATTTTTAAACACTGTGAAGCACTCAGCTGAAAATTTCTGATGTTTTTAAATGCTGCATCATTCCTGGTTAGACACTGCATCCCATATTCACTAAAGGCCTCAAGAGTGTCCCTCGAGACTGCTGGAAATTGGAGGAGGACAGCTAGTAGGTCAGCTCCTGCTCTTAGGACATGCCAGATGGGTTTCTGTAACTGGTGATTTTAAAGCAGCCACGCTCCAGCCCTTTTACAACCAGCTGGCATCCTTCCTCTTCAATGCACGTCATGTCACGTGAACCCAGACAGCAAAGAATAGAGCACTGCCCCCACGATAATTACAGTTGCTCGTTAACTCCACACTCTTACAGGTAAACTGGGTGAATTTTGCAGCACGATTTGCAGAGCCACAATCACGTCAGCCCTGACTGAGTGTTATTGCAAGGTCAGTTATAAATGGAAGTACATTTAGACATAAAACTTTACAGAGGTTTTTTTGATGCACAGTAGGCTCTTCATCAATATTAGAAATTCATTCATCCATGAAGGAATATATAGTACAAGCTTGCTGACCATTATAGTCTGCTTTTTATCATTATGTATTTCAGCATGTGGACTGCACCAAGATTTCCTTGTCTGACAAAATATACAATTTCTCATACACTACAGAAGATGAAAGTAGCAATTAGTACAATCTAAACATACCTATTTTTCTCCTTTTTTAAGTGCTCACATAAGCTCTTTGCACAGTAGCTCTGCTTGACACCCCACTGATAGGCTTTCAACAACTGGTGAATTTTATAGCTGCGTGACACAAGTACTTATGTTGGGATCAGGCTCTATATACGTATTCAATTTTTGTAAACACTAAAAAGAAACATGAACAGGTTAACTAGAGCTGCATGGCTACAGAATGTGTAAAACACCATATATTCTAAATAATTCTAAGTCTTCTTTTATCAATACGTAGGCATTTAGATAAAAACATAAAGCAGGTCTGTAGACTTTCCAAATCTATCAACTGCAGACAAATAAGTCACTTCTTCAAACCTGATTATATTTGGCAGGATGTCCTGTTAAGCCATTATTCAGAGTCTTACTTATCACAGCTCAACACCAGGACTTTCAACCGAACTCTTTATAAGGTTAATGTCCAAAACAGAAGACATCCAACAGCATCAGAAAAGCAGCTGAAGTGTACCATTATTATTGTAATACATCTGCTACCACAGGCATATCCTAAAATACAGTTTAAATTACATGAACTTATAGGTTTTCAGTAAATAGTTCAGGACAAGGTTCTCAAAATGTTAGCTAATTCTACCCCATTTAAATTAAAATTACATATTATTTCAACCTGGAAAGTTCAGGCCAATGTTGACTCTTAAGGAAAATCTTATCGGTTTGTGTTTGCTTTCGTCAAAATTAAGCGCTATTGAACTCTACTACTAACAAGAAAGAATTGAAGAGTTTATGAACGATCAACCAATGATGCATCATATAACTGCCTTTGGTCTTACAAGGACTATTTCCTTTACTGCCAATTTTACTTTGCATGTATCTCCAGATTAAATTTAGCATCTTGCAAGCAAAACATAAAAATTTCCTTCAATTAATTAACCTCTGAATTCCTTGACTTAAAAGCAAGTCATGATGAAACTCAGTATGGTATCAGCTCCTTTAAGTCCGATGATTTTCGCTTGTGATGCCCTGAAGAGTATGGTTTAAATCATCATTTACTACATTTATTAATAAACACACAAATTCATTCTATTTGAAATTATAACCTGATGATATGAGGCCTCTTCAAAGCTATGGGCAAAGGGGATAGAATTAGTTTCATCTTTATAAATCTTCTAGATACAGGTGCCACATTACAGAGGCTACAGGTTAATCCTTACTTATATAATGAAGTACTCAAAAAACATCAAAACTCATTATCAAAGCTATTTAAATTGGGCAATGAATTTGAGAACATGAGAGACAAGCAGTTAGATAACAGACTAAGGAGCAGGATGTCGGGACGTTTGTAGCCCATCAAAGCTCTAGCACCACTACAAGAACCACTACAACTGCACAGAAGAGACTGTACCGAGAAAGAAATAAGCACATACAGCTCTTAAGATTATTTAACATAAACTGAATATGTGAATGTGCTAATGACTGGCACTTGAGATTAGTCTAAGTAATTAATCACTTGAAAAGTAGATAATAGATACGTAACGGAAGATGATAGCAGTAGCTCAATGTATGACTCAGTATACAAGAAACCAATTAAATGTATATAAAGGTAAACTGTGGTTGGATTCAAGCTCCTGAACAGTTAGACCGCGGCAGAGAGGAACTGACTGACAGTACACAGCATTCCCTCTTGCTATCTGCTGTACATCCCCGAGAACAGAGACTCCTGTGTCCAATGCAGTGAAGGCCGAGTGAATCTAGTTCCTGAAATAAAAGTGAGACTAAAAGCACCCTGGAACGGCCCATAGCGACTAGCAGGTAAGCAAGAGGAGCTCAAATGCCATAATGGGTCAGGGTCCCTCAAGGCCAATACCTGCCAGGTTGTTTAAATAAACATGATTAATAGTGGTTGATGTAAAACACATGATAACAAGATAACTAACTCCATTAAGTATAGAACACATTGTTCCATCTGATGGTAAAACCTGCTGAAAGGATGGAAATACTCTGCAGATTTCATTGCAGAATTATTTTAATTTCATTGTTTCAAAAATTGTCATACTATCAAGTTTACTTCATATCTAAAATAAAACAAACTAAAAAGGGAAGAGGCAATAACAGCCTATTCCACTCAAATGAATGCCTAAACTGTCAGAAAGCAACATGCTGCACTCAAGGCACAGGCTACTGGAAGAATTTTAACGAGTACAGTGAGAATCTTTCAATGGGTGGAAAAAAGAGCAAGCAGAGATTTTTCTAACTGCCCAAGAGCCACTGTGATGTTCACCATTTAGTGAACAAGTTCTTTCCTGCACATAATCCTATCTGGGCTGATAACTGCACAAATCCGATTTACACAGACTCAGTAAAAAGAATTCCTAAAAATGGTTTAAGTACACATTGCTCGCTGCTGACTTCTGAACTACAGTCGTAGTGTGACTTTTTTAAAGAAGGAATTTAGTATCTACACTGCTGCATCCAGCAACATGAGGTTCCCACGCTGCGGGTGTTTACTATGTAAATCTCAATTATGCTCAGGTGGCACCTCAAGGCATCTCAGTACAAAACCATGAGCAGTCCCCACAGGGAAGATGACTGTGTGACAAACTGAAACTTGAAAACCTGTGCTAATTTTTTAACAGCATTGCTAACTGAAATAAGAAAAACATTCTTTTTCATTTCAGAAACGTGAGGTTTACTTTAACGTCTTCCCTTGTATACTTTGACTGAATGACATAAACAAAAATTTCACGTGGCCCCGAGGCAAAGACTAAAAATTTAAAGCCAAACACTGTTTCACAGAATCAGGAACGACTAAAGATTTGCACTATAAAAGATTTATTTCATGACAGAAATCCCATTAGTCACTGCTTCCAAAAAGAAAACCAAAAAAAACCCAACCAAAACTGACAATTCCTAAAAAGCAAAAATCAGGGTCAGTTAACATTCATTCCTCTATATTTAATCTAAGATTCAGATTTAACACTTCCGCTCCATATTGCTTTATCAAGCTATATCCTATATGCCTCAAAAATTCTATGTCCGGTATTTTCCAGACCAGAGCCTGTGGGAGCTGAGGATGGGAGGGAGAGCAAGAGAAGGAACCAAAGAAACATTAAGGATCAAAATGAACCTTTCTTCCAGGTCCTCTGAATCGGAGACACTCTCTCAAGTACCTTCCTTGTACCTCACCCGCTAGTGGGATGTAGAGCAAAGAGCATACTGAAAACACAGCTGAGAATGCCAACCTGCACACACCTGAGCTTAGCAACGAGCCCCAGCAGGATGCCTGAAGGATTCCAAGGGGAAAACCACCGTGTTTAGTCCCCACTTTGAAATCTGTTTTGCAGCAGATGCTCTTCCTTCTGATGCTACCAAATTCTGACTTCAGCAGGTGTTTTCACAAGGAAAAAAGTAAACCCCACACGTATTCTCCATTAGCACTAAAAAAGCATGTCAGTTGGCACTGGGAAGTAGTATCTTAGAAACTTCTTTCAGAATTTGGTTGGGAAAGCCACACAGCATAGTGAGCACACTAAAACTATTACATTGGTAATACATATATAGTACCATAATATGTTTGGCCTTGTTATGCTGCTATTTTTATTTCTCTTAAACAATTAAAAAATATTGTAATGTTGCTACTTACTGTAAAGATTTGTTTTTTCCAGTGCACACCAGTGCACAGGCATCCTCTGGGACAAGTTCTGCCTTAAGTTATATTATGGCAAAACTATTTCCATTCACTGTAGCCATAACATTTCAACACTTTTAACTTTTCCTCCTTTAAGCTGCTAGAGATTTAACCTAATATAAAAGAGGACAAGGATGTGTCCTGTAGTTTAATGGGTCTGCATGTGCTCAATGTGTTTAAGACATATGAATTTAAATTCTTCATCTAGTGTCATTTTATTGTTTAAAAATGTAACACTTCTCCCTGTCATTCTTCTCTTTTTTAACAGCAGTTGACTTGTAAAAGTCAACCACTCAGATACTGAGGCAGAACTCAGAGAAAAGTTAATACAGGGAGAAGAAAGAAACCATGACCGTTATATGATGCTGAACAAATATTAGCCATAGCCACAAATCATTCAGAAGTATTTGCTAATAAAATATTTCTGAAATAATTGTTTTATTTTGTACTGTATTTCCAGGTCTTTTCCAGAAAAGTTTTTAGGCACATGCCTAACTTAAAGCGCATGAGAAATCCCATTGATTTCAGTGGGTTTAATCACATCCCTTAAATCCTGCACATTCTTCACCACACTGCTGCATCTGAACTTTCTACAATAATTAAATGAGAATAAACCAAATATATGTTCAGTGTAATCCATACTTTTCACATGAAAATGGAGACATAGTCATTTAAGACACATAAAAGAGCAGGCTTTTAGCCTTACAAAATCAAAAGTCTGGAGAAGACGATTCACTGTCTTATTGTCAAATATTTCGTGTGCATTATGAAATTCTGAATGCTTCTACTGAAGAAGAAAGTATTTCTGGACATGTTAACATCATCTGGACACTGTCAAAATCAGAAGCCTAAGCTGATGTACAATCACTGTCCTAAGGAAATTATTATATTTTCATTTTGCATTCACAGATAGGACTGATATGGACATCCCTGGAAATGTTGTGTTAAAGTTAAGTTAAAATACAATATTGAAATCAATTAAAAGTATAGCATTTATAAATTTGGCATTTTAAATGCTTGAACAAGCATCATATCTTACAAGCAAAATCCATCTGCAGAGCTTGAAATGTGTCCGTCAGATTCTGATGATTTAATACAAAGAAGAGAGAGGCAATATAATACAGGAAAGGCAATACCTTTCATTAGACTGGCTCATATATTCCAAATCTTATGTATACACGCAAATACAGAAACCTTCTCTTTGGTGAGTAAACCCTTGCTGAAATTCCAGAGAAGGTCTAAGTTGGCCCAGGTTTCAGGCCTTGAAAAGAAGATTTTGTGCCTGCAAGTCTTTTTCAATTTTTTCCTAGTGGTACTATCTGTTATAATATAGTAGAAGTTGCCTCTGATATCCCTACAGCATCAGAGCTATAACATCACTATTAATGTAGGGTTCCATGCTCCAGGAACCCTAGAGCCCTCTGTGCAGAAGACGGTATCTACCTTGAGGGAAGTTCATGTAGCTAATGGAAGTAGCAATTTTTCCAAGCAGCTTTATCCCTAAAATTCCAGTTTGGGGCCTCTCCGGGGCCAGGAATACCAGTCATAACAAACTATATAGTAGCTATGTGTCAGTCCTTGTCAGCGCTCCAAGGACAGGATGCGACAACAGAACCTACTTCTCTTATTGGTCTCCCTTGTTATTAAACACAGCCCATACAATGCCTTTCCATTTAAACCTCTGATACTGACTTAGTAACATCTTCCAGGAGGCAGGTGGAGAGCTGAACCACTCTGGTGGTGAGATGTGACAGTGGAGATGTGGTGGAGATGTGACAGCGCCGATGACAGCAATGTTTCTGTTTGTTTGGCAACCCCTCTTCTCACCTCGTCTTGCAAGGTCACAAGCCATGAGCGTCATTCTGTCACATTCTCTTGGACTTTTTTTTTAAGAGTTTGCCTATTTAGCTTTTAAAGAAAAATGCTTTCAAATCATACTTTTAATTAATTCAGAAAGAAAGGCACATTTCTATTTTGTGTGCATCAACAATGAACATTTGTATCTTTGACCAGTGCCAAACTGTGTTTCTCCAATCATATGCAATTCATACGAAACACGAATCAGCTCGATTTATTCCGTGTGTCAAAATGCATTATCTACTTCTGAGTTTTGTCTTATTTGTTCTGTCCTATTTGGTAAACGGGAAAAATAAAACACAGACACAAGCACTAATGTAGTTTGGAAAAAGCACCTTCGAATTTAGCACTGGTGGATTATGGTATAGAAATGACAGAATGCCGAAGTGGCGGAGCGCAACATAATTAGAAAAACAGTATTTATGTGTTCGCAGAGGTTGTTACACCATATGTAAAGGTCTTGCAGCAGGGAGAGAACAACAGCGAACGAATTTGTGGGAATGTGAAAAGTTCAGCCCTGTCAATTTTCTATACTTCCCTACTAGATCACAGACAATGAATTATGGTATTATATTTTATTCTTGATCCACTGTAATTCAAATTGGGTGATACATGCGGCAAGCCATGTCTCTGTGCCAATTTCTGTATCTATAGAAAGGCAGTAATAAAATACCTAAGCAACTCTCAAAAATGCTCTGAGATATACCTTGGAAAAGACAAGCTGATTTTCTTTTCCTTTAACTGACTTCAAGTTATAGCATTTTTCTTCAATTATTGTTTTTAGTTAAAAGAAAATAACCACTGATTAAGGGAACCATTTTTTGCTTGCTAAACCCGTAATTTCTTCAGAAGGTACCCGCTTACTGATATTTAATGTAGTTCGTTGCTTTCGTAACAGTGAAATATGTGTGCATACTGCCAGCATTTCATGAGCAGAAGGCAGACCAGGTCACTTCCAGAGGTCTCTTTCAACCAGCATCGCTGATTTGACAAGATGAATCGCCTGTAATATTCCAAGCCCTACAAATATCGATCCCACAGAGATAAGAACCACAACATGCTATGCTGCGGCACGGAACAGTCTTCTAAAGTATGATTGGCATATAAAACCTGGGTATAAAAAAAAAAAAAAAGAGTTTAAACTATTTTTCATTTCACTGGAAGGCGCTTCAGCCGAAGCCCCGTGCCGCGGCTGCCCGGGGCGCGCAGGCTGCCCACCCCGCGGCGGGGGCTGCAGGCACGGGGCTCCAGCGACAACGGAGTGGCCACAGCTGAAAACTGATCCACGAGGGGGGATCACATCTCACACCTTCGCACGTTAAAACAAAGGAAAAACGGGGAAACAACGCCGTCCGAAAAGGTTGCCAGGTTGTCCAGCTGCAAGTAGGGCATAAATGCCAGTAATAGATATGATAGTCTGTATAATCAGATGAAAAACAAATAACTTACCCAGGGCACAATGGGGACGATTGTCCGAACGCCACAAAAATGAAAACCTGTTCATTCAGGTTTAGCCTCACAGCTGCTAGTGTCCTGTCCTACAGCACTGCAATCTATTGTTTAATTCTAGGTTAAAATGAAGTAATCTAAATATGCACGCTGTTATATAAAAGGGCCAAGGGATGAAATTACACCAGTTTCTAATAAGGCCCTTTGAAACCCTAAACTACCAAGTTAGCGGCCAAATTATTTTTCTTCTACTAATACAGATTGAACAGCAAATAACAACTAGAAGAAGATAAAATAAAGAGTGCAAAACTTCTGTAGTTCTCAAAATCCTATGTTTGTTTGCTATACCAAGGCACAACAGAGGACTGCTTAGGTGCCAAACATTTATCATTTTATTAACCATCTCCGAGACCAGTCTTAAAAAACTTCTGTCTCCCAATTGCTAGATTCTTCATAAATACCCAAAAAGATCTGTAAAGTTTCCTTCTCTCCTATTTCAAAACTGAATAGAAGAATGTTTAACATGCATCTTTTGAAAAAGTATTTCTAGCTAGAATTCAGTAAAAATCAGCACATTTATTTGGAACAATAGCAATAATAGTAATATAAAATCTAATGTGTTTTGTTATATCTTCTACTTTTTTTTTATTTAGTGTGTATAAAATCTATGGCAATCACAGTTATTAAAACTACATTTTTACCTAGCTACATCTGTCTGCATAAAACCTATTTACGTGGCTTTACGTATTCTTTCACTTTATAAGTAGCAGCCTGCACATGGTGGCAGACATTATACCAGAACATAAGAAGGACCATTTGGTTATGTCCTTCTGTCTGTGAAATACACATGCTACTGTTTTCTTCTGTTTCTTTCAGAACACTCATAAACAAATTTCCTTCCTATGCATGATGTACAAGCATATTCTGCATCCAAACTGGGAAAGAAAAAGAGTGTTGTGAGCGCTTTAGGACACACACGCACATGCACCCCCAGAGGGTACAGTACCACCGACGAGCCCCAGCCCAGCCCGCTCCATGCTGGCTGCAGGAACTCCCTGGTTCTCAACTGCACCTGGTGGACCCCATCTCTCCTCTGTGTCAGGTAGTAACTTGCATCATTTTCCTGCTGATCTTCAAAATACAGCTATTTACCTATGCAGTTGCATGTAAAGACAGGAAAAATGAAGTGTAATAAACTCCGCTCTGACTCTGACTCTGTACAATCTAGACTAAGACTGGATTCCCCCACCTCTGCCACATGGGACTCGGGGGGAGAAGGCAAAGGAAACCAAGCATGACAAATTTCTGGGTGCAGAGGCTCTATGGCGCGACAAGCAAGCAAGGAGACTGACTTCTGGTCAGTCGATGCACAAGGATTTAAAAATGTAGCAGGCACAGCAATTTACTACAAATAAAAAGAGGGAAAATAAATAAATTAGTGACATCATGCAATAAATGGTGGATATATTGCATCTAATCAAGCTGGCATCTCAGAAAACACAGCAGCTGCTCAATTCAGTCAAATGCAATTCTTTCGAGGCTCAGGGAACAGGGGTGCACTTAGATTTCTGAAGCAGCATGTGGTCATGCAGTCACCGCTCTGAGACCAAAGTGCAAGAGTTTATTTCTTATATGGCAACAGGGATGGCTGCGGAACTGCTCATAACTATGATCATATCAGTTTCACCTGACTGTGATATAGCTTAAGGACAGGAGTCATAGTACCAATTGTTTCTTATTAGTTTATTTTAAAAGAATAGAAGACAGCGTAAACAACAAAAACTCAAGTTAGAACAAGAGTAGGGATCTCAGAATTATGGAGAACACTGTCACGATAAAAGCTACACTACAGTCCATTATACTTCAGGGGGGTGACCTACTTGCAGAAATTAGCATAATTTCTCCAAAATAAAACTTGAAAATTAACCCTGTTAAGGTAAAGGTGCGTGGCCTCCTTTCCCAAGGATGAAAGGCTCTTACACTGCCCAGGGAAATAAATTCAATAAAGGAACTTCTCTATTCAGAAAACTCAACTGTCCATCAAACATACTGTCCAACAGCAAGTACCTTCTAGCCCATCTCGGCTGCAGAGACAGGCAGTCTTTCAAGTAACCAAGAGTTATAATATTCCGGGCAAGGTGCCAGCACAAGTTTGAGCACGGGTCTTGCATTCATGCTTATTCACACAATCTAATACGCTCGCAGCAGCGGCTAGATCCTTGGGCTCCTTGAATTTCCGTGATCTAAATCTCATGCACCCAGCTCCCAGAGAGGAATCCTGGAGCCAGAATGAAGTACCTCCTTGAACATGTCAAGAACCAGAAATCCTGCATGATGAACAGAAACTGCCTAGGGCTAACCAGTACGAAACACATTAACCGCTACAAAACACCAGGGCAGTACAAGCAGAAGGGCTGTAGGATATACATCTGATACTTTCCTCGAGCTTAAACCACCAAAGCCTCAGCTAGAGAACGCCCCCTTCTACCTGAGATCTCTAGCCCACAGTCCTGCCCTGCAGCTTTTAAAGAAATAAGCCAGAAACACTATTTTCTTTTTTAAAACTTGGAGTCCAACCATGGTATAATAGTGAAAAGGCTTTTGAAGTGGGGAAATGAAGGTTCAGCATCTGTTCTAGGCAGATGGGCTTCACACCACAATTCCGTTTCCCAGGACAGTGCCCAACACCTGGGTGAGATCTTAGTCTGGGTGCACACCTGGGTGAAGAGAGTGATGGAAGGGGACTCTTCCCACCCATTGTGTTGAAGTTCTGCCACTGTTCAGCAAAGAGTAAGAAGAACAAACTCTTGTCTTGAATCACAATCTTCTGTGACGCTAACAATAGCATAAAGACAGCAAATCCTATATCCATATTCAACGCGGCACAGATTTCACTTCGATTTGGAATCTGCAAGACTGTGCTCACATATTAGCATAAAGCTATCTAGTAACTATGGACAATTAGACTACAATAAGGGAGTAAAATGGCTACTAAAGTATGCATTTATCAAGCATAATGGTGCAAAAACATTTTAACTACTATGAAAACACATTTTTGAACTAAGCTAAACTGGCTCATCTACTTCCTATTAATAACTGTACTATGCATACTGCACAGAATAATTGTTTCACAGACTATGAGAGAAGAACCTCTGCTTAATCTTTTATGACCTTTATAAAACTTTATTAAATTATGAAACCATGGAGCTTTTACATGCCCCAAAGTTTTGGTTGGGAACAGTTTAAATACATAAATACGTGCAGCTGTCCGAAGTAGTGCCACCACGGTGCCTTAAGACACTCTTAAGACTTTCCAGTTCTGTACCATTTTAAATCAGCAATAAAACTCTGGTCCAAAATAAAGTCTCAGATAGGAGCTACACAGTCAGGAGCAAAGTACTCCTTATTAAAGTAAATTACTGACAGTTTAAAAATACATGCAGGCTCTTCTCAGTTCCTTGCAATTATGTTACCTATAAAGTCTCTGCTATAAAAAAAAGATATTAAAACTAGTTTATTACGTGGATAACCACTATCAGCATGTGAGAAATAGAAATATGAAATCCCTTTATTGATCTTTAGTACACTGACCCCAAGCTGAGACTCATGGGGATCACGGTTCTCACAAAATCCACCAGTACTGTGACCACTAGAAATCAAGATGTTAAAAACAAAGCCAATACTTTGGATGGCAAGCCCAGCCAACTTTAAATTTGATCGGTGCATGCTGCCTCCTCAGAGCTGCAGCCTGGTGGTAAGGAAGTCCGGAGACCACATCCTTAAAGGAAAGGAAAAATTAGAAAGAGAAAAAGGAGAATAAATGTCCACCCTGTTTTTCCCAGGTACTTCATCAATGACAAGGGGAATCTCCCTCTGACACAGGACAGGGAGATACACTGCCAATTCTCACAATACCCTTGAAATCCAAGAGAGACCTGAAAAAATTCACGTGTGTCATCTGCCGCAGTCTGACCATCTGAAATTTCTTCGTTGCATTTTTCGTAGCTCCTGCTTTGGCAAAACTGTCAGACCACTATGGATACACATTTTGATACAATTATTTGAACAAGGCATACCGCTATGCAAGTTTTTAACATTTTATTCTTCCAGTGTACCTTAATTAAATCCATCAGCCCTCCAACAACTCTAGTCCTGCAAAATCCTATGTAACTATGATCTTTTACCTTCAACAGGTAAAAAAAGATTAAAACCATGCATTTCATGTATGAACTAAAAAAAGGTTTGAAGCTAAAAGCTTTCCCCAGATCTTGCTATAATTCTCAGATCTGAAGTAAAATCCCTCCAAACACAGCTTGAACAGGGTTCAATTTATTCCATTCAGTTTAGCACCATTTGTACTTACTGACTGTTCACTTAGATCCTGAGAGTCTTCCATGGAGGTTCTTTCACCTTTCTTTCCCCCACAAGCAGAATTTATCTTCCCTTCAATTTACAGCTCAGTAGTCTGAATTAAAGAGAAGAGAAAAAATTAACGTTAGTCTGTGGTCCTCACTTCTCAGGCAAATCTGCAATAAGCAAACACCCTAACAGAGGCTGTGGTTCCACTAAAATCTGCAGCAAAGTTCCTCTCGACTTCTATGAAGCCTAATTTCATATAAAATGTTTCAACACATCCACTATCATTTTGGGAAGATATCTAAAATACACCAACAGAAACAGGAACACAAACAATAATTCTTCAATGCCTGCAAGAAAAAATAGTTATGAAAACAAACCAATAAAAAAGCTAAAATGTTTAATACAAGCAGCTGTTTAAGTAGACAACAAAAGATAACCCTTGGGAGAAGATATTAGAAAGACAATTATGGAACGCTGAACAAAACTGCTTAATACACATTTAATGATAACCTCTTAGTCATTAAGTGTCTGGCAGAAAAAGGTTATTATGCAATTATCAGCATGAAGTCCCCTCTCTAAGGTCCATTAAATTCCTTTAGGATTAAATAAAATACACAAAGTGGTTTATAACAAGCAACTCCCTACAAAGTGCTAAATGACAGACATTGCCCTAATTATCCACTATGTCTATGCCTTCTCTCATAGGGCGAATCACTCTCATCAAATATTGAGATCTTCAATAAGAAAATTCTATTTTCTAAGAGTTCTGCAGACTAATGATTACGGTAACCTTAACTATAAAGCCACACAATTATATTACAATCTCCATTCTCAGAAAAGATCCACTTTGGAGTTATGCAAATCCGCATAATTTAGAACAAAACAAGTGCCGAGGTTATTTCATAGATACAATAAACATAATCATATTAATCAAAGCTAGTGTTACATTTAAAAGAAAAAATAAAAAACACAACAGTATGTAAACACATAAATTAAGGAACCCAAACAACCTGGATTTGTTTATCAACATTACCTGGATTGGTTTATCAGCACGGCACCCCAAGAAACCATTACCTGGGAGTATGCTCAATAACATAAACATACTATGGATCTTGGTTTTAACTTTTGACCGGCAAGCACTTGTACCTTATGCTACCTCCACCCTGCATAAACGTAACCATTACTTACCTGAGGTTAAACAACATATAGCTCCCCTGGCACTCGCAGAACATTTGAAAGGAAGTGGAGCTGAAAGCCATTGTGCCCACATATCCCCATCCACCCCCTTATGTTGCCCTGTGAACACCCCCTCTCTTCGTCTGAAGTGCCACTTACTTGCCATACCTCCGTTTACTCCCCCAAAACATAACTCCCCAAATTTCCTTTGCTTTTCCTAGAACATGCACACATGAACGTATACAGCCCTACACTACTTCCTCTCCAGTCTCACCTTTATTGCCCCTTTTTCCTGCCACCAGATTACACCTTCCTGTTTTCCTGCCCTCTTCTCTAAGTTTCAAAAGGATTTTCATTTGCATTTCATTAATTTTTGCCATGATGTTACATAAGGAAAAGACCAATTGCAAGCAAATCATATTGCGTCTATTTCACTGTATCAGAAAGCTGAAAATAATTCCTGTTCTTCAAAATGGCTTCAGTCTCCAGTTCAGAGGGATCCAAGACATCACCATCTTCACCCATGATGCCTTCACCAAAACAGTGACTGCCTCCCATGGTTTTTCGGACAAAGTGGAACCCACACCCTTGTGTTTATAAAAATCTTCTGAAGTCTTTGTCCAATAGAGACAAAAGGGGAATAGAAAGGCTTCTTTAAAACACCCACTACAGGCAAATTTCAGAGAGGAGCCTACCAAGAACAATAGGTATTTTGAGAGAAAGCAGCTCTACGTGGCATTTCCTGCGGCAGCCCCTGCCAGCGGAGGCAATTCCAAGCATAAAGGCAAATTTTCACAACCGATCCTAAAATATTCCATGAATAACTTAAACGCAAAATCTGATTTAATTTACTTAAGAGTTTGAAAAGTGTGGATGTTATTGCATTAGTAAGATTGCCTGCGGAAAGAAACAGTCAAGCACTCGATAGTAAACTACAAGATTTGGAACAAATTGTTTGACTAGTTTCTAAGTGTACCAACTGAAAGTCAGTACCTGTCTTGCATTCAAACATTAAATGCTCTAATTGTGTCTGTCGGTCGCTGAAGATGACAGATCCATCACTTTATGTGGGAAACTCAACCACAATTCAACTATGGAGCCATACCATAACACTCAGACCCATATTCATGTTTCTTTCCATATTGGTCGTGATCCTAACTAAAGCACACTGAAATCAACAGATGGATGTCACATTTTTCCTTAGAAAACAAAGTGTATCACTATTTTAAACCCATCCTGACCATGCAAGTCCAACAGGAGTTTTACTATTAAGAACTGCCCATGACTCACCCACAATATGTGTGTTGTGTCCCAAAATTCAGATGGATGTATCCACTGGAACACATCACTGAATATGCCACTTGTATTACTCACCTTCTAAAAAAGACTGACCTTCATGGATTTTTGAACTTACTTTGCTGCATTGCAAGTCAAAGACAAACTTGTTTAATCTTTGCAGAAATACTCAATGTGTTAATATATCCTTTGCGCGGACATGCTATATTATAATAGTTTATAGAAACTCTATAAAACTCTAATAGTTTATAGAAACTCTATATCTATAGATCATAGTAACCTCTGTTGTTTATCTTCACACTGCCTCAAAATTTGAATACTCTTACTGGAAATGGAGCTTTTTAAAATAAAATTCAGAATTAATATTTTATCGGTATTCTACCTACCAACAGCTAAATCCTGCTGCATTTTGAGCCCAGTTAAAGCGGCTGATTATAACCAACTGCTAACACAATGATTTTTATAATGGCAGTTATGCCAATTGCACTTAGACCAAATCCTTTAGGGTTTAGTTTTATAAATTTGTAAAAGAGGAGAAAAACCATTAGAGAAGTCAGTGATTTAAATAAGACCAACATTACTCCCTAATAAAGATATAAAATTAAAGGATAATAGTAACCTCGTGCTGTTTTATGCGGCAATAATCCAGTTACCAATTCAACCTTGTAGTTTATCCCATCAAGAGAACCAGATTAAAAACAGAGGGAGGGAGGGCACTCTTATCCCTATTATATTGCAAGCGTTTCTAACTGGGTTTAAATATTTTTAAAACTGTTGTTAAAAGTCTTAAACTCACAGACAAGCCAGAATGAAGAAAAATGCCTGTTTCTGCTCTTGATCCAGTCCTTGCAGATGTGGCTTTAAAACTGATGAAGTGTTTTATGCTCCCAGATAAAAATTTTACCTTTCTAAGAAATGTCTTAATTAGGAGGATTCCTGACTTTCCTCATCAACAAATGCATTTAAATCTAATTTTTTATTTATTTATTTTTATCTGGGGGAATAAAACACTTCATCAAATTTAAACTGCAACTTCCAGGACTCGACCGTGAGGAGAAACATGTGTTTCCTCCCGGAGATACACCCATAAGTTACAAAAAAATAAAAAACTACTTGAGGATCTGCTGCATACCGCTTTGTAAATGACTGAAAATGTAAGGCAGCAAGGACGTGATCTCTCCCCTCGCAATGATTTCTTCAGAAAATTAGGATTGCAACAAATAAACAACTGACTGAGGCAGCTTAATTTTCTATGGGATATCTAATAAGATGCTGTCCTCCAGTTTTCACAAGCTCAAGACAGACTGTGAAGCTTGGGAATCCACAGGTAAAAAACAACCTTAAAGCACTTGAGGTTTCCCCAGAGTATTTCAGAGGCTGCTTCAGGCCCTCCAGTCAGCCAGATGGAGAGATGGAGCTCCAAGAAGAATCCATCGTCTGGAAGAGGAGTTTGGCCATCAGACAAAAATTTTCCTCCCTCTCACTTCAACTCAAAAACTTAGGAAGAAAGTTCTCTCTTGTTCCACTACGAGTTGGTCTTCTTAAATGAATTCATGCTAAATGAAATTATGTCCTTAGTTTCTACCACAACAATTTTTTTTCACATAATAATCCCCTTGGGAGCATTGTCAGGTTCTTTTTTATTTTGTTTCACCTGAAGAACACCTACTTCTACTGAGGTTATATCATGGTAATGCTCTGGCAGTATAGTACAGGAGCTGCAGGATTCCAGTCAAATTTGCTATATTGTTTTTTACGTTTTGAAACGCATCGATAAGAAGCCTAGAGAATAAACAGAAAGGATGCTGCTGTGGTTAACACAATTAAGACGTAGCCACAAAGAAGAACTCATTTCTCTCACAGCCACAGGTTGAGAGTCAAAATGTTAAGTGAGAAGTGGTCACAAATAGAGCAATTTCTCATTTTCTAGTGCTCTACTTCAGAAAACTCTGATAGTAGAAGTACTTAGTGCTTATAACTGCAACCGAACGTATGCAGGACATGCAGCAGTAAGATGCCAACAAATGAGGACGTGCTGCAGGGTCGGAACTCCCCCAGCCTCAGGCAAGCCGTTGTCGGGGTTTGCACCGTTCCTACAGAACGTCGGAGAGTGAAGCACATCTGAGGCACTGTGAAGGGTTACGCAAGGCAGGTAATGAGAAAATTAATTGCTCTAGAATCAGTGCAAGGAACTAGTGCATATGCACTGCAGTCTCACTAAATTAGATTCTTTCATGCCAGTTGTTTCTCATGAAACTCATTTCTTTGAAGGAACAGGAGAGAGGGTACAGCAGTAACAAACAGGCACCGCCTGACATTCAAGCATTTCTTACTTAGGAAAACATTCTTCTAGTTGTCTGTATGCATATCACATGTAGTCTCATGTGAAAAAGAGAAAATATAACCTAAATTAAAAGGAAAACAAATGCTGATTTATTAGAATTTCAACTTACCCTGTATCTACAGTCCAAAACTGTATTTTGGACAGTAAAAAACATACCACTTTCTCCATCCCAAATAGTATCACATTTGGAAAAGAAGAAAGATCCATGCCCCAGACGAGGAATGAGATTGATGTGCTTTATAACCTAGCTTTCTTCAAAGCTCAAGTGAAACCATTAGCAGGCACTTTTAAAATAAAAAAAAAAATAAAAAAATCATAGGGCTTTTTAGAAACTGGAGATCACTGTCTGTCCGTGCTTTGGTAGAAAAAGAAGACATCAGCTTTCTTATCTTATGTTGTAAGGCAAAATGAAAACTCAGCTCTCAACATAATCTCAGAAAAGCTGCTGCTTGATATATTTCTAACTAATTTTAGAACTAATTTAAATTTATATATTTATATTAAATAAATTATTTTTATATATTTCTATTAACTAATTTTTAGTCTCTTTGGCTTTTGTGTTTTCTCTTATACAAGTGCTGTGTTTTCTTGAGAAGAGTGTCAACCCTAATACAAACAACTCTTTAGTGGAAAAAAACAGTGAGAAGCATTATCATCTATATCTGACTTCAAGGGAGAGCAAATGACTAACAAATTTTAAATACCATAAACATAATAAACAGTTAAAAAGGCAAGCAAAGCCATCCTGACAGTACGAGCTAGTCAGGTACATGTACTGCTTTCTTGAGGAAAACTGGCAGGTGGAGAGAAAGCATACAGAATTTTATTTTTTTATTATTTTCTTTTTAGCTCTCAAATTTTTCTTTTTGCATTCCTTTCAATCAGAAGGATCCTTGCAGGAAGCAGAAGTAGCTTGGGAATCTTGCATGCCTGTTAAGGCTTAGCTGAGGTAACTGCTCTTCACCTCCTGATATCGAGGCGAGTGAAATGAGCCTCCTGAAACACTCGTATTGCATTGTAGAAACAAATCTTGCTCCACAGTCTACAGAATTAAGGGAAGTATGGAACGTCTGTCTTTCCCCTCCTCCTCTTCTCCTCTTCTAATACTTCTTTATTCCTCAGGCTGTCATCCCTAGAGGGTTAGATATGGCTCTCTTGGGATCAGTTTGGTTTCAGTCCCCTTTTAGCTTTCTGAGGATGAGAATTGTACTCTTGGGGAAGTTTTAGAGCTTTCTGGAACCCTTTGTAGCACGCCCGGGACCCACTTCTCCAGCTATT
Organism: Anarhynchus alexandrinus; assembly: GCA_008711295.1. Classification (NCBI taxonomy): domain Eukaryota; kingdom Metazoa; phylum Chordata; class Aves; order Charadriiformes; family Charadriidae; genus Anarhynchus; species Anarhynchus alexandrinus. The sequence continues at coordinate 3,457,668 of VUYV01000060.1, forward strand.
AGTGACCTCCAAAATGCTGAGCTCCTTCTTTACCCAGAGCCCTTGGTCTGCAGCTGGGAGGACAGCGTGCCTGCCATCCTCACCGAACAGCTTATTTTAGCTCTGAGCATGGCCAGCGGCCCCTGGTGGAGGGAAATCAACTTCGCCGGGTTCTGTTTTCTGCTGAGCATCTGCCTACATCAATTTGCATTTGCAGATGGATTGCTTAAATAGAGAAGATACAGTATTCCTTATTTTGAATTATCAGAATCACTCTCGGAGTTGATACAACAACTCACACAACTTCCGTAAGCCTCTGAGCACAGGTGGATTTCCTGCCTACTGCAACCATGCACGCTGTCCTGCTGCTCATTTACAGGGAAGGAATACAGGAGGGATTTCCAGGACGTGCTGAGAAGCAAACGGACCCAGCCGCTTCCTCTATAAAGAAGAGCCCTCACTCTGACAGCAAATGCATGGGTGAGAGTGTACCAGTGAGATGGAGGTGGCTGCGCCGGGAACCCTTCAGGACCCACTCAGCGTTCTCATCCCAGCACAGTATCCGAGCATGGATGTGAATCAGAACATGCATATGTCTAAACCGGGTATACAGTATATATTCTAATGTATATACTGGCTATACAATATATATTCTAATGTATATAGAAACCACACTTCTGAAATGAATACGTTTCAATGTGCAGTGTCAGACATTATTAGCACAAAAACCAAAATAGGAACTAAAAATAAAATCCTGGTATTCCATCATCAGGACACTGATAAACCCAAAGCTCAAATTCACAGAAGATCTAGGGTGTGCCTGTTATCCCTGCTGGAGACGAAACGGTGTTTGTTCCTGGTAACACAGCTCAGCCATTTCCCCATCTTGAGACAAAAGAATTATCCATACTGGGTTATCATGTATGTTAAGAACAGGGAAGGGGTCTTCAACACCCATCAGGTGTTTATAGTTCTGTGCTCATCTAGTTTCCTTTTACCTTCTCCTTCCCCTGAAAAATTACACATCTATAACTGGGACAGAATTTGTGATTTCCATCTTGTTTCCTGAGCATGTGAATTCATGCCAGACATTAAATACGGCAATCAAAACAGATTGTTGTGCCACCAAACTTTAATACACTGAAAACCTCTCAAAATCCAAGTCAGATAATTGTCTTTCATGCCGGTCACTATACATTTGTTATACACAGTCTCGCAAATTCTGCGTGGTCTTTGGTGAACACTTGTATCACTGTTAGTTTAGTGCAGTTTGCTTCCTTGAACTCAGTTTCCTGAAGGGTGGCATTGCTTGTGTGGTACTTGTGGACATTTCATTCAAGAAAAATGAAGATGATATTCCCGCTCTGCAGCAGGTACTTTTAACATAGAAACAAGTCCCAAAAACCATTTGGGACCAGTCAAGAGCAGGCATCAAGACAAAAAAGCAGAGCAACACAGACCATGAGGTCTCTGCATCAATTAGATGTGTAAAACAGGTAAGAAATGGAAAGGGTCTAGGACAAGAGATCTGCCTGTTGTGCCCTTATCATAATGCAACAAAACAAGTGGGAAAACAGGAAAACAGAAAGACTTCTTGGCAAACGGTAAACAACCGCAAGCACTGTATCTCATTGACTTTAGGTAAAATAATACTTTAGTGTAGCATTTCTCTCTCTTGCAAAACCGGGTACCAATTTTACAGGTACCTCAATACGGCTAAAACTGACTCCCCTACTCTTCCTACCACTCCCATCCCATACCGGTGCAGCAAATAAGGATTAGCTTTAAGAATTTCAGCGTACGGAATTATAAACTCAGCAATTCCTCCCTTATCCTAACATTGCACAATGCGCCGTGAAATTGCCGAGATTGAAACCAGAGCTGCGAATCCACTGATGCTTGGGGGCTTCCCAACTGTGAGAGACCTCTTCACTCACGCTTAGATAAGGCATGCAGCTACACAGACCTCTTCTGACTCATTCCAGATTAATCAATTACAGATTATTCCAGCCAGAAATAAATAAAACAAATGCGGAGAGTCTTTCTGGCTTGGATTTGTAAACAAATCTAAGCTAGAATCCCACTGTGTTCCCCTAAAAATAAAGGGAAATTGATTTGCAACAAAATTAAACACAGTGTTTTCAAACTCATGATTGATCAAACCCACACAATCTTTACCAAAAAGAACGATGGTTCCCAGAGAAAAAAAAAAGTAATGCAAAGATGCCACAGACAGAAGCATACTCTTTTCAAATTCTAATAAAAATTTTAGGTTTATTTTCCTACTAGCTGGCCATTCCAATGTTTTGAACAACTAGATTTTTTTAGGGGGAAAGATTTTCGTTTTTACTACACGGCATATTTTGCTTAATTTCTGAGACATTTTCCTTCTCTTTTTTTGTAGAAAATAGCTGAAAACAAACCAAATAAAACATTTTGTTCTCTATAAACAAGCCGCTGAAAACAGAAAGAAGAAGGCTATTCTTGTTTAGCCAGAATATTTAAAGAGACACTGTCAACTTGAAAATATTAATGATTTATTATTTCCTCTCCCCAAAAGACATGTCAAATTTACCTCTCACACATTAAAAAAACCCACCTTGTGACACAAAAATAACATAAGGCAACAATAAAGGTTATTTCTAAAACAGAAACCCTACTTATCATTTTAGAATTTTGGAGAACCTAAAAATGAGCACATCCTCCAGGTCAAGGCAAACAGCAGTTTTACAAGGCTGGATAAATTAACCCAAAGAATCCAATCACATGTTAAAACGAAAGTCGTGAGGGCAAACTATCCATGCATCCTATTTGTTTTCAAATGCCACGCCACAGTTTGAAGTATATTCAGCAGCAGGAGTATGCAATGGTAGTCGCTAAAGAAGTTCAAATACTCTCTAAAGTTCCTAGAAACATCCTGCTGAAGGAGGAAGCTCGCAGCTTGCCCTTCCTTTTCAGCTGTCAGCGTCATTGCCCACCCCTGACCGGCAGCTGCCATTCCTGTTAATGCAAGTGTTTCACATACAGTTCTTCAATGGAACATTTTGAAATGCCAGAAAGAAATATAAAAATAAAGCCACCAAAAATAAACATGGGTACTTTGGTTCTGGTTCGGTAGGAGAAATGCAACTTTTTTCTTAATTAAAGTTGACAGTAACCCCTAAATACTGCGTTTGAGAAAGTGTTCCATTCTTGAGGAATTACCAAACAATGGGAAAGAAAAAATGTGGATGCAAAACTGTCCCAGAATAAAGAACTCCTGCTGGTGCCAGCACGCAGCTGAGGCAGTTTCTGACAGAACGGAAGGACAATTATTACTCATCAAACCTAACACTGCTGCACCGCGGCTATCAAGTTAACTGAAACCATCAGAACACAACAAATGAAGAGTAGCAAAATTCCTATGTGCCACTTTGGGCAGCACAAAGAAATCACTAAACCCCATGTTAGAAGTGCTGTGTAGTCTACATTTTTTATGCTACTCATCCTCACAGGAGCTGTCTGCACTCATTTCGGCTCCTGGCCCATCAGCAGTCTCCATATGCAACTGAAATGCCATGAAGTTCATGGAACATCTCACCATCCCACAGGTGAGTCTCTTGCACTAAGAGCCAGCACTAAGCGTGCAACACAAAGTACTTGTGAAAAACGGGTATTCCCAGATTTTAATTACAACAACTGCCTTGACAATGGACCCTTTACCGGATTTCCCTTCCCCCATTTAGATATTTATTAGCTGTGAACAAACTATGCTACATTCTCCTTTGGTAAACTAACATCTGCTCATCCCCTGGAAGACATGTTTTCCAATCGTTTAATTACTCCTCTGGTCTTATAACTGAAACTTCTCCAATTTGTCAAGCTTCCTTTCTAAAGCTAAGAGAGGGCACAGCTTTCCAGCAGTAGCTGCACCCATCCTATCTACACAGGAAATGTAACGACTCCTTTTTTGGCTGTGATACCATCCTTATCATTTGCTGTGGCCTCCAGTTGTTTTTTTAAATAAACCACTGCCTTGTAGTGAAGCACATACTGTTTGCTTCCTCGCAGTTTGCTGAACAAGCCAGACTACTCTTAGCAATCTGCTCTCTTCGTTATTTACTCTTCCCTCAGCCTTCGTAGTAGCAGTACTGTAGGCATTACAGTCTAATGACATAATGACAGAAGTGCAAGAAATTTGTAAGAAGAAAGATCGCTCTTATTAGGTCAGCAATTGATCTAATCAAATGTATGACTTCTCGTACAATTTACTAATCTTTGGGTAAAATAATAGTTTTTGATTTGATGCCTAGCCCCTGAAAAACTCTGTGTAATACTGTCATCTTTAAAGACTCATTAACAAGCAACTATTTTTGAAATCTCTCCTTTAATTTGCTGTTTAACCCATTTCATACGTGCCAAGTTGATTTGGTATCCTTCAAGTTTGTTAATCAAAAAGTCACATCAACTCAAAACCCTTACAGAACTTTATTACATCACTACTCTTATCTCTAGAAATCAAACTTGTACTCGCATCAAAACCAGTATCGCTAGTTTGGCATGCTCGAGTGTCCATAAACCCGTGATGCGGTATAGCATGCATGTCTCAGTGTTATATGGGAACAACATACAAAAGGCATTTGGAATGTGATAGCATGTAAGTTAATACTTTGTGACAGTGGAGACTAATCAAAAATAGTTGCCATAAATTGAGCACTTGTCTACGGTGACAGCTAAGTAACGGCCACTTTTGAGAAATTATTCCACTTCTTTCCCCAGGAATAGTGGTGAAAGAAAGCAGCCTGTCACGAGTGCTGCAGCCCTCGGCGATGATGTTCTCCTTCTAGTGCAGTTACGCTCGGCCTGTCCCCCGTGAGCCCAGCTTTGGGACAGCCATGCACGGACCTGGAAAAGTTCTGTCCCCTGGAATCACATTTGAACTCCTGCCTTCGAGAACATCATAGCTGTCCCCTCCAAAGGTACCATAACTTTCCCTGCACACATATCTGCAAATTATATGCAGCGACTTTAGTTTTAGTTAAAAAAGACCACATCAACAAAACCTTTTGGTGAAATATCAAGGGATCGGTTTTGTAGACAATGTTTTCATTCTGAAAAATTCCACCTATCCCGCAGACTTGACCCTGCACTTCAGTTAATAGAGGTGGCAGATTAGGTAACGGAGACTGTGGTTCCACAGCTATTTCTGCAGCGCCGGTGCCAGGCTCGGCAGCGCGGGCGCTGCCACTCATTCCGACCTTTGCCTCGCTGCCAGCACAGCTGTTTGTGAACCACAGCAAGGAACGGATCCAGCTTAAACAAGTGTCCGGCAGAGGAGGGGTAAAGGGCTGCTTAAGAAGCACTGCCACCAAACGTGAAACCATAGCTTTGCGCTCTTCTGTCCTCTGCCACAGAACACGGAGGGATGTAGGAACTTCAGATACGATTGGTCACACACAGCAACGAGTCACATGCAGATTACTGCTAATATGAACCAATACAACTAGCAAACTATGTAAAAACAAAGCAAAATCATAGAATCATAGAATGGTTAGAGTTGGAAGGGACCTTGAAGATCATCCAGTTCCACCCCCCCTGCCATGGGGCTTCCACTAGAACAGGTTGCTCAAAGCCCCATCCAGCCTAGTCTTGAACACTTCCAGCGATGGGGCATCCACAACTTCCCCGGGCAACATGTTCCAGTGTCTCACCACCCTCAGAGTAAAGAATTTCTTCCTGATATCTAATCTAAATCTACCCTCTTTCAGTTAAAAGCCGTTACCCCTCGTCTTATCGCTACACCCCCTGACAAAGAGTCCATCTCCATCTTTCCTGTAGGCCCCATCCTGTAGGCCCCCTTTAGGTACTGGAGGGCTGCTATAAGGTCTTCCCAGAGCCTTCTCTTAACCAGGCTGAACAACCCCAACTATCTTGAATGGACCTCTTCCTACAGATCTCACAATCAAACTGCTTCAGGCTTAGTCCTGATCTGACAGCATCTCTCGAGCTGCAGTTCCAATCCTGGACTTCCTTCAATGCAGATCTAAGCAAGACCCCCAAAAGATGGGTAGTTTCACAACTACGAAGGAGGAATTCCTTCCATTTCTTTTGTCTTAAGCCAAAAATCTGACTGCTCAGATTGAGAAAATAGACTATAGTTTAATCAGAAAATTGGAAAACAAGCTGAATCATAGCTAAATAGCTACCAGAAATGACTAGGAAACACACCAGGTGGCCACTTTAGCTGATAGACCCTACTCCTCTTCTTGCAGGTGACCCCCAGCCATGCTGCTGCACAGTGAGCTCAGCACTCGGACGGTGCTTTGAACACAAAAACTGCTTCCTTAAAGGAGCGATCAACTGAACCAAATTAATGTGAACATTACACCAGCTCCTTCTATCACACCAGATTAGAATAAACATAAAAATAGGTGGCTGAGTGGAAAAGTATTTTAATCTTTCCACTTGGAAAACCTACCACAGTTCCAAATTTTGCCTCGGGGTAACCTGAAAATTTTATTTTGGAGACCCTTTCCCAGAATATAATTATTCCATTTGTAAAACCTCTATACCACTCAGCCCTATTAGTTTCTACCTCCCTAGTTCTCTACGTTCTCTACAAGAACATGAGGCCGAGGCTGAGTTGCACTGCTAGAACTTGGCAGAAGAAACGTGCATAAGCTGTGCCTGGTTTTCTGAAACCATGTCTACGCTGGGACACTCAGGAGAGCTGGAGGAAAGACCTCACATATAGCATGATGTTAGGATGCATAAACCAGAGTGTACAGAGACCGGTTTAGCTTCTCTCACATGGGAATAAGGTGAATTTCATTTTCTGTGATTCTCCCGGACTATACTACAGCAAATAAAAAGGATCATCCAGGTGGGATTTAACACAGTAAATGGACTGCACACCTTTTCCTGAATAGGCTTGGCGTTCATGAAATGTCCCTGAGTAAATGCAACCTGACTATCCACTCCTACGAGCAACGAAGTTGCTTGAAAGAAATTAAAATAACATAGTCAGTTAACAATATTTCTAACTGCATCGTTTTTTAGGAATACAATTATTGTAAAAGGTATTTCTGTGGTCATTTATAAAGTGCTGTAAAACTAAAAAGATATATTCTAATGTAGGAGCAGGAAAATGTCTTAAAATGGAAGAAAACATGAATATATGCTTTTGACATTTATATTTAACTCCCCTTTGTTTTTTCTAAGTATTGCAGGATCACTCCTCTGTGCATGTGATCTCACACATATAAAATATCCTACAATGCCTCCCCAAAAAAACAGACTGCACTAAGAATAGAGGACTAGATACTCATCTGGCATAATGTGAGACCACTTCAGTAATTTCAACATTCCTACTCCAATTTGCAACAGCTAAGGATCTGGCACAAAACATCAAGCTAAGTTTCCAATTACCTCATGCACCGGCATTGATTTCAATAGTTACATACACATAGTCATAGAGGAGAATTATTTGAAAAGTTGCAAACTCAGCTCTGTATTTCTTTTACTTTTGTGGTCTAAATCAGACCCTCCATGGTATTTTAATGTAGGATTTTGTGGTTTAATTATATATGTGTCAAGAGCAGAATACTTACTTGCTGCATCTACCCAATTAAAAAAAAGAAAGCAGCAGTATTTTTTTATACTGCTGACAACGTCAACTTATACTGGGTCATGTCACAACAGTAATTAAGTTTAATGTTGTCAAAAATCTATTACGTATTAACTTAAATATGTGAGTAAAAAGTTATTGACTATACGAAAATTAGTCTTCTATATGTGCATATTTTGCAGGTTGCTTTGGGAGGTCTTTTTGCAATTTGCTGCTCCAAATTAGTCAAATTGCACAGTTCAGCCACAATAGGAGGCTACTCTGCTGTAAAGACACAGTATTCACTCAGCCCAGACAGACTCAGTCCTTCAGAGAGAGCACTTAAAGTACATACAATTAAACAGCCCTACACATAGTCCTGCAACATTACTTGCTACACTGTACTTCTATGGACAGCTGCTTAATGAAAAATCACCAAAAGTTTATTTATTTATTTTTTTAATTCTAGGAAAGAGACACAGACCCCCCAAAGGAATTTAGCACAAAAAAAACCCCTTCAAAATCCTGCTTTTCAAATCCACGGTAATTGCAGCCTAAATCAAGAGTTTAGTGTTTAGTACCTGAGCCTAGTAGCTTAAGACCAAATATAACCTAGTCTCACTGCTACACGGACCTCCGAAAGTTCTGAAGACAATCACTCCTCATTATAATCTTCCCTTATCATGAAGAAATTTTAAACAAATTGAAAATAAAATGTTTAAATTTTAGTATTCCTCAGGCAGCCATTAGCATTTGACATAGCGCTCAAAAGTCTGACAACTAGCCTATATACAATCCTGTGAGTGAGACTGCCCAGTGATGCATTTTGATATAGGATAATCAATCATCAACGTAATTTCACTGTTTAACATTAAAGCAAAAGGCAAGCCAGCTATTTGACACACTTCTCAGGCTTAGAGACAAAAAGAAGAAACTGCTTTAAAATAGTTTTCACCAGGGTCCCGTATTACAGGCATCCCAAAAGGAATCCTTCTGGCAGTATTACAACCTACAATGTGGACTAAAAATGTAAGTTTTATTGCCTTTTCAAATAAATTTTATTCTTTACTTGACAGATAAGCACTCTTCACATCTGAGCTTTCGCACTGCAAAGTGCATCCAAGTTCCTTTAAGCACTTCTGATTTAATGACAGATTTAATAACATTGCAACATAGAAGTGTGGACTTGGCCAAAAAAATTATTTCATAAAAATTTGATTTCTGTACAGCAACATCTAAAATGTCACCTAATACATACAAGTAAAGCAGAAAGGTTTTAATGTATATTGTAAAGCCTGCGGCTTAGATAGGTAAAACATCTACTGGCTTTAAAGGACCATAAAGATAATTTATTTTTAATAACAATTTTTATTTCATTTTAAAAAGAGTAGCAGTTTATGCCTTCAGTAGAACCATGCCCTGAAATCTCAGGGGTGATTAAAGGGCCATGCCAAAGCTGAAAGGTTTCAAATATCAAACTATACTATTATGTCAGGGCCAGCAAGATCAATTAGCGCTTTTCAATGACAGAAAAGGTTAAGTTGGACACACATTTACACAATATTTAAATCCAAGAAAAAAGAAAAGTAGCACATATTAAGTTAATACCACATATTAAAAGTTCACTTATAAACCTCTCAATCGATGACCAAATATCAAAACTCTTCTTCCACTTGCACAACATAACTACTGCTTTTCTATCGCAAAATGGCAAGAAGATTATAGATATGTTAGATACTAGAAATAACATTGGATTCTCAAGTACAAAGTGAAAACCAAAGACATCTGAGTGTTTCTGCTGCCAGACCTGCTTTAGTGTCGAACAATCAAAAAGCTTTAAAAACACTTGAGAAACTTGACAGATGTCTGCTAGTCTGATGCCCCTGTGTTTGCATTCTTGCAAATCCTGACAATACTAAAAATGAATGATAATGGGTAAGTAAGCCTGTTCCCGTGTTCAACTGAAAGACAAATGGAAAACTACCATACAACAAAAAACGCAAATTAAAAACACTAATCTGTAAATTAACTCATCTTATATCTGGGAAAAAAAAGCAAGTGTACACCTTCTGCGATTAAAAGTCATACAGAAACATGCAGACCAGGAAGCGAGGGAACTTATGTTTCAGTTCTTAGTATCAGAAGAATACTCACTGGAAGTACAGGTATGCTAGAAGTTAATTCGATACCTCTTAATATAACTGTTGCCGCAGTAAACATGGCTTGAACAAAGTACCAGGTTATGATATCAAATAAAGTCAGTATAAAATCACAATAAAAGTACAGAAGATGAAAAAAACCTTAAAGAAAAAGTACACTGTGTTGAAATCAGTGATTTATATTGTAATCGCATTATTTTGAGTAAAAGTAAAGCAAGATCACTTTTGTTCGGCGATATATTTCAAAACGTCTTTTTTTTAAAAAGCCCACTTCTCTATTTATTTCTTCAAGGAGTGATTTGAAATATTTACTACCAGACAGTACCTAATTTTAGGTTTTAAGTGCTTTAACAGCTCTATGAAATATGATCAGCAGCTGCAATATAGAAGTATGCTGAATAAACTCTCCTTATAAAAAGGGAGACCTGTTTTACCCCGAGTTCATAAAATCCCTGCTTTCAAGAAAGAAAAAGATAACACAGAAAAAATTAGTAGTTGCGTCCCAGAGCATTTGACAGAAATTCCAGGAATTTCTTTCTTCTTTCTGAATTAACTTCCATATTTAATAGAGGAAAAAGCAGTTTAAATTTTAACACTGGAAGATTGCATTGAACATCGTGTAATACCACCAGGTCATCAAAGAAACAGACAGGTACCTGTCCCATACCAAATGCCAGCATTTAACATTGATTAATTCTAGGACTGAAAGATAAAAGTTGCATAAAGTTTAACGAGTAGCTCTCAAAGCTTGCATCAGAGGCTAAAAATATGCAACAGGATACTATCTATAGCTGTATTTCTAGTTACCTTGTTTGAAACATTTTAACTGGGGACTGCAATTAACTGGGAACCCACCGGTTTTCTGCTCATTAAATTCCTCGTTTAGAATTTATCTATCCCATTGGCATTATCTATACAGAAGAATAAATTTCTATTGCAAAGTGTTGTGAAGCCATTAATAAATATAAATGCAGCAAGAGTAACCTTCAACTAATTTTTTAGCAGTACAACCATACACACGCTTGATTTATAACTGCATATGAATTATCTGAAAAAAGATACATGAAAGATTTGTCAACATACTCCTCTTTCATTTTTATTAAATTTGATTGAAGAACATTTGGTGACACAAATACCAGGATTTTGAAAAGAAAGCAAGAAGAGCTGTTTCGGGCATAGCCCAGCTAATGTTAGATGTCAAACACAGAGGAAGAATCACGGGGAAGACAGACAAATGTCAATCTGTATTTCCACTTTACTCACAGTATGATACATATTGTAGGTATGCAAACATTTGTTGTTCGGCAGCATTTTCAGCATTACTAGAAGAAAAAGTCAAACCCACAGTCATTTTACGAAACTGCTCTTTTGAGTGTTAAGGAAATGAAACAATGATAGAACCTGAGCTTTAATGCAAAGTATACTCTTCAAATAACAAATAAACACTGAGGTCAGACCAAAAAAAAATATTTACCATAGAGAAAAGATGCTTGCTTTGTATACATCACTCTAAACCTAAACTCATTAGTTTCTCTTAGATACGCTTTCTCGTCTCGGCAAGTGAAGCAAGTAAAACACAACTCAGAAAACTGAAAATACTGGTTTCTTACTGTTCTAGCATGACTTCATGCTTAGACTCGAGCCGGCCCAGGCGCTCCCTTGTCTGGTACAGCGTGCCTCCCAGGATTTTTGTAAATACCAGCTATTTCACATCGCCACTCGCGAGATAAACGTGTCCCTCCGTGTGCTCCGCTTTAAATCCTGCCCGCGGGATAACGGGAAGGCAGCACCGTACCCACTTGGCTCTTAGCGGCAGTTTCATAAACGTAAATGAAACTTTAGATGCCAATTACTGACTGGCAGCGGCGCTGCCGTGGGATCCCGCTCTCCCTTCTCGGTGGGAAGCGCGGCGGGGCCGCTCCCCCGCGGGTGGGTGCCGGGCGGCGGCCCCGGGGCACCCCCCGCCGGACGGGCAGGGAGCGGAGCCCCCGTTCTCCGGCTCGGGGAGAACGGCCGCCGGAGCCGTGTGAAACCCAGCCGGCGGTTTTCCGCGGGTATCTGATTTTGGAAGTGTCTGTAATGACAGCCGGAGAGGCAAATTAATGGCCAACAGCCCACTGGGTTTGAACACGGAGAATCCTGTTACCTCCTCGCGGATCAAGTACACACACACACACACACACACACACTCACACTCTCAGAGGCTTCCCCACGTGGAAACGCTTTCAAACCAAAACACAAGACCCCGCATCGCCGGCGGAAAAGGCGGCGGGACCCCCATGCCGGGGCTCTCCTGCGCCTCCGTCCTCCCGGCGCAGCGGGGACCGGCGGCGGGGGCGGGGGCGAGCTGGGACAACCCGAAAACGCACCGTTTTGTCNGGGATCCCTCAGGGAGAGGAAACGGCGAGGCACAGAAACAACGGGCAGCTCTGTCCCCGCTCCCCTCGGACACCGGGAGAGGCGGCAGCCGGCCGGGAGGCAGCCCGCCCCCCCCATCCTCCCGCCGCCCGAAGGCTGCACGCCCGCCGCGCTCCGCCCGCAGGAGGGAAGGCAGCGGAGACCCCCCGGGCGCTGCCGGCGGCTGGGGCAGAGCGGGACCCGGGGGCGGCCGGCGGAACCCACCTCCGGCTGCCGCCGCCGCCGCCTGCGGGGCCCGGCGGAGCTGCTTCACCCCCCCCCCCC
>VUYV01000060.1:3471288-3619995 GCA_008711295.1 Anarhynchus alexandrinus
CCGCCGCCCCCCGGGCCGGCCCCGCCGCCCCGCTCAGCATTCCTGCGCTGCCGCCGCCCCGGCCCGCGGTCACCCCGCGGCCCTCCGGCTGGCCCGGCTGTCACCTACCTCCAAAGTACCCCCTGTCCGCCGTCAGCCCGAGGCCTGGACCCGTCACTGCTCCCTGGCACTTCCAGCCGGTAGTGATGGGGGCAAAAGAGAGGGCCCCTCAAGGGCATGGGTGGTGAGTCAGCCCGCGGTTGACTAATGCTGATCCACTTGACTACAGGTACAAAAATCTGCTCATCACTCTTTCCTTTTGTTTCTTCTACCATAAACCAACACTGTAAAGTAATCCTGACTTTTTGGGAAGGTTGGGAGTATGTATGAATGATGAAGTATGCTCAAGTGCTACACGACAGGGTTGCTGTACCCTTTTATAGGATGCATTTGTCTCCTTCCTCTCAAGCTCTCAAGTCAGTGTGGATGGAGACAAAGTCCTTTCCTGCTTAGAAACTGAACGCTCTTTTCTGCTGGAAATTCAGCAGCTGCCTTTGGTCCTCTTTGCTGCCAAGTGTGGGGAAGCAGAAGAAAATCCCTAATGGCCTAGTCACATTTCATGCTCTTGGCCTTCACCTTGTATTACCTCCTGAGTATTATTTCACTGGGTGGATTGGGTGGCTCTTGTTCAACCAGCTGCATCACCCTCCTTCTGTCAAGTAACTTCACTCTCCAAAGGGGTAAGTCAAAAATTCAAAAGAGGAGGCAAAAGTTAGGCCCTATAGCTGGAGAGAGATGTGAGAGAAAAGTCTTGGTTTTCAGAAGTACTGAATGTCACAAGCTTTTGAGGTCAGCAAGTCACATGAAATGAGGAAAAAAAAAAAAAAGGATGGATTTGTGAAGGTGCTTTCCTACCTGCCTTCTATTTGCTTGCTTTGCATCCGGTGATATTATTTAAAGCATAACTTTACTTAAGCTGCCTTCCTTTGAATTTCATAATTTACATTCAACAAATTGTACTAACATGGTCATCTTTCTCCTAAATAATTTCAGACTTAAGATGACTAAATCTTCGTGAAAACAAGTCTATAAAAACCCTGTATTTGCTGTCTTGGGAGATTCGCCACTCAGAAAGAGAACAGACTTGGAAAACTCTTTTGACCTACACAAATACGGCTAGAAAAACATTTAAACTAAAAAAGCCCCCAAAAGCCAGCCTTCAAACTGACATAGAGTAGGACAAGCCAGAAATATGAAGTGAACTTTGAAACTGAGAGTTTAGAGAGTAACTGGCAGGGGGGGAAACTCAGATTTGCAGGAAATAATTGCGATTGGCAACCCTGCTGCAGAGTAACAGTCGTGACTAACGCCAGCACCCATCTTGCTAACAGGCTTCTTCCGTAGGGAAACGTGCTAACAACTCCTTCCTTGCGAGAGGACTTTTGCGAAGGGCAGCGATCTAACGTGAGGTCCTTGAACACGATAATGAAGGTTTTCTGAAGTCTGGTTTCCTTCCACTTTACTTCAGGGAAGCAAATTCCTGTTACAGGGAACAATCCCCTAGTAACATGGGCTGTTTTAATAGACATATCACTTTAAAGCAAGCTTTTAACCATCTGTTGCACCCTCTCTTAAAATGTAAGATACGGCTGACTTGAAAAGAGTACGTATGATCTTTGTTTGATGTAACATGTTTCAAATTGAGGAGGGATGGGAGAATCGTACTGCTGTTACATGGTACAGACCCAAGGCAAGTCTCCCATTAAGGGGCCTGGCCTTGCTGGCATTGAACCACGTTGCTACTTTGCTATTGATTTTGGTGAGAGTGGGCAGGGATCACACACAAAACTAAGAGCATTTGGCCTGGGTCACATGTACTGAAGGAAGGTCTACAGAAACTCATCTCATAATCAAACACTAATTTTTCATAGTGTTTTATGGTAAATATGACTTTCACAGGTAGGAATTAAATGATGGTTTTGGTTAAATCGGTGCCTTTGGGCTGAAGTAAATTCCAGTGAGCTCAGTGGAAGTGATTTCAGAAGATGGCAAATCCGAAATCTAGCACAATATACTGAGTCATAGAAATGACTCTGCGTGACCATATAGAGCCTTGCATTGAGAAGGTCATGCTAGAAATAGTCCTAACAGAGCCCAAGGAAGGGCGGTAGGATCCACTTTTACACCAGAATACAAGAATAATACCTTATCCATTTAAAGCAACAGGGGAATGTAAGTAGGCAGGATGTAATTATCTAGACTGGTATTTGGCCAGGCACTCCTACACTTGCAAAAACTACCATAGGGTGTTTAATGACCGCAAGTGCTCGGTATCCTTGCTTTTACCTCTTATATAAAGACAGCACTTGTGATCATATACCTTATACTGGATCAATACTGAGTCACCAGAAGAATGTTGCCCTGCACAAATACCAGTTCATACAGTAACTTGGAATTTCCTTGGAGGTCTTCCATGCAAATACTATAGACCCAACCCTACTTACCTTGTGACATCTAATGAGATTACAGCCATAAGTAGTACTGTTCCAGATAATCATGTTTGCCTATGTTACTACAAATAACATGGGCTTTATAATCTTCATAAATAATTTTGAAATGAAACCAATATACTTTCACATTGCATCTCAGTGACAATAAGATTTTGTTGTTGCTGTTTAAGCAAAGGGATTATACTTAGTTATTCTGAGAAAATGTAATGACAGCCACTATTTTGGCAATGTAGCATTGTTATGATTTATTGAAGTGCCTACCATACGCCGCATCCAGTTCAGGTACTTGTTGTAAATTTTGTTTTACAAAAGCAGGGCTTTGAAATATGGCTTCTTATTTTCAGGTTCAAGTATGAAATCCAAAAGTGTGTTAATTAGGCAAAGTTTGTTGATCTGTATACTTAAGGTTATTATTGGTGCTTCATGGCTTTATAGTCATAAAAAGAAAGAATGAATGGGGGTTCTTTTGCCCTGGTTATCAGATTTCAGGTTTAAAAAGAAGGTGACCCACCCTTTTCAGTAATTCGACATGCAGGGTTCAGCTGCGGGTTCAAAAGCAGGTTACAACTGGCGAGTCATTGTGAACGTGAAGTGCCAACTGTGCCTTTAAGCATGTTATATAACCTATTTTTTGGTTTCAGTTTTCAAGTATGCCATCATTTCAGTGTTATTTAGATTTCCATATATTTTTTTAATCCAAACAAATCTGACCTCAATCATAAGGTTCCGTGGCTCCAAATAGCTGAGCTTTTCTAATATTTTATTTTGAGTGCCTACGTTCACTACTTCATCACATAGATATGTGCTGCGGGCAGTGCCAAATACGGTGCCAGGGGTGTCCTCAATTATCTTCAGAGCTCACCAGGAGAGGGCTCTGTTCTGCATCCCATACACAGGCAAAAGTCCCACTGATACTAGTTTCGTCTTTAAAGCTTGCTTGAAACAAAGCTGGCGAAGTGCAAAGGAAAACCTGCATTTTTCAGCTGGCTGTGCAGGCAGAAATCAAGCATGTGTGCTTGATAATTTTAATTTGCATCCTGCAAAGGATCTTTTCTTCCTTCCTGGAAGAGAGACCCACTCAGCTTCCAGCAAGATAACTGTTTCTTCACGTTTCATGAAGTTTCATTTAAGTAATTTAGGAGCCTACTTAGAGAAAATGCTGGGCCATACTTTTTTTTTTTGTTGAATCATGTCTTCGCTGTCACTGTGGGACACAAAAACTATGTCTGTGCTGACCAGGGCTAGTACACAGACCTCTTAGCTTGCTTCTTATCATGGTTTTGGTCTCACCGATTCGTTTTCTCCTAAAAAATGCTCTGGTGCAGTTCAGGGTGTGGTATGGGCCAAGGACCATTCCTGGTGCTTTGTCTGGTCCAGCCGTCCTGGGCTGGGGAATACGAGTTGATAATGGGAGTTTTAGCCTTAAAGAAACACTTATCTGGCAGATGGCCCCAGACCATTTACTAGGGCAGATGTAGCCTGAAAGTCGCTCTTCGACCTGCCGGTGTGTCAGGTTGTTGGGTGGTGGGAGAGGTGTCAGGGCTGGTGTGGTGTTATCTCACCTCCAGAACCTCTGGCACTGGGGGAAGGCTGAGGGTGTGCCCCAAATCCATCCATGTTTATTCTGGCAGTAGAACCTTGTTTCAGATTTCATTTCATCACAAATAAAATAAAGAGCAATCCTTGGATGATTTATAAAAATGTGAACATTTAAATCTGTTCCAGTGAACATTAGTTCTGCTGCTTAGTGTAATTCCCTTGTATTTGCTTTTTATCAGTTTCACATTAAATGTAGTTTCCCGACTTTCAGATTACTTCTAGGAATTTCAGCCATCTTTTAAGACTTCTCTCTGCTTATTTATATCCATTTACAATTTTCTTCAGCAGAATAACTTTGAGATGGCCACCATGCTATTTCTATAAATCTATTTAAAGCATCCTCAAATAAACCCCAGCATTTTGAAAATAGTTTTCAGTTACATATATAGGTAGCATAGACCAAAGACATTGATATAATCATTTTACTGTCACTGATCAGAAGTGGTCTATGTCAGAGTACTCACGTTTAAGTCAACCATCAGGCATGTTGAGGTTTCCAGTGAAACCAATGGCGAAGCATTCATCAATGTCGTTGTCAGCAGGATTGAGCTCGTTATGCAATAAACTCAAATACGGATTCATGCCAAGAACTTTTTACTACATTGTAACATCACATTGTTGCTGGATTGCATTATAATATAGTAACATATATTCAGTAAAGAATAATCGGCCTTGAGCTTTTTCACATCTTTTATAAAAGTAAAAATGTCGTTGCCAAATGACGCTACAAATGACATTATATATTACCGTTACACTAAAAATAACTTTGTTTCTTCCAGAAGCATGATTGAATTCAATTCTCCTAGTAGTTTAAGATTAAATGAAGCTCAGGCAATTTCACTCATTTATTTGCAGGTGGTGTGCAATAGAGGAAGGAAACACAGAAAAACTATAAAATCAAGAGCAGAGATTCCAAAAAATTGTGTCAAAGAGTGTTTTTAGAAAACCTGTTTTATTTCAATGTACAAGTTCCTTTCTCCTGTTAAAATGTTCTATTCAAAGACTTTAGACATTTCTGAACTTGTAAATTACAGCTCCAAAAGTATATATAGATTTAAGCTGCTAGTTTAGTTGCAGCACTGTAAGTATGGTAATAAGCAGAAGGCTGGGCGCAGCATTTAGGGACCGTTATCCTTCATTTTCAGAAAGTATTGCAACGTTGTCTTGTGTTGGGATATTCCTGACCAGACTCTTCAGGTGTTAGTTTCTGTGAGGACCTCATCCTGAGTCTCAGAGATACTGATTAGAAATATACTGCTTTGGGTTACTTTAAGGACATTTAAACAGCAGTTGTAGACTTCTGTTTTGTACATGGCTGCGAGTTAATCCTGAGGGCAAGCTCCTTATTGAATCATTCTTTGTCCACTGAAATCTTAAGACACCCAGCAAGAGCTACGTTTGTTCCATTCTGGCTGTGAAGCAATAAACGTCCTCTGAAGGAATCATTAATGTTCATGGCTTCTGCATTCTTCCGATTGGTCCAGCCTGTTTATGTAATGTATTGTTAGTTATGAATGTAGTTATTATATTTACATTTGGTGACTTATTAACATTTACTCATAATGTATACATTCTGCTTGGAGGTCTTACTGCACTCAGTAAACACAGAGGCAGGCACGGTCCCTGCCCCGGGCATCTTACAAGGCAGCCCCATGTAAACTGCACAGAAGATACTAATAATATAATTTCCTCTGTCATAGTCATCCACCAGTTGAAGTCAATGGAAAGAAGCACTGCAGTTTTAGTATTAACTGGAACATACCTTGATGCAAATCTGTAGCTTTCGTGTGGACATTATTACTGTAATGACAGTGGACTGCATATATGATGGAACGGACTTTCAGGAGAGAAGCAGATAATTGTTTGATGTACTTTCTGAAACCATCAGCTCTGAATTATAAGCAAGATAAGAAGATGCTAATGTGAAACTATTTAAGGCCATATAGCCTTGTTTCAGCTAATTGAACAATGTTGATACATCAAGAGCTCTGAGAGCTGCCTGGGCAGCCATCAGCTGATTTTCCCAAATCAGAAAAGTAGAGAACTCGTGCCTTCTCAGTTCCATTTTCGGGGGAGAAGAGCTGGTCATACAGGTTGCTGGGTGTGACTGTGCATTGATGCAGTGACACCTGCACATCTTTCTCTCCATTAGCTTGCAGCTGGGAAACAGCAGTTCTTGGACAGGAAAAGGACATTTTTGACAATGGCCTCCAAAGCAGTCCTGAGCAGGTTAAAACAGGAGGCAGAGAGGGTTGTCAAGATAAATGTGCTCTCCTGAACCTCTATCCTTTCTCACCCCTCTCCCGTGATATTATTTTTTTTTTCCTAGTAGCAAATAGTTTAATTTTTTTAAAAGAACTAAACCCAAATTATGTAGGTTTTGCCACAGCTCCTAAGTTGTTCTGAGACCTACAATTGGTTACTTCAGCTCTGGTTTCAGAGCATCTTTGCTATTACAGTGAAAAAGAGAGGGTGCAGGAAAGGGACGCAAGGGATGTGCACCACAGATGAGAACAAAGCAGTTAATGTAACTCACCACTCCTTGCCCTGCGGTACACCTCCTCATTAAAAGACATACAAAGTTCTCCTCCTCTTCAGCTTTTGCATGAGTTGACTACACTTGGGATTGGCTGTGAGTGCGAGCACCTTATTAGCATTTGAATGACCTGTACTGCTATGTAAATGAAACTGAAGATTGAACTTCATGTCAAAAGAAAAAAAATATACATATCCTAAAAGGTGGCAGCCTGTGTTTCATTTTCCCTGCCCCATATCCTGTTCTGGGAAAACTTTTCTCCACTTCTGACTTAATAAAAGCGTATACACATTCTGAGCTTTTTTTTATATAGGTATTTTTATTATTCACACTTTTGAAGCACAGAGAGGGACCAATTTAAAGGGCCTAAAATCTGGGGAGAGTTTTGCTCTGGAAACAATTATTTTTGTTGAGGACTATTGATGAGGTGATTACCTAAGAATTCAGTGGTAGGAAATTGAAGAGGAGGCAATTTCTGAGTTCAGAAAGATCATCAATAACAAGTGAAAACAAGTCAGGTTTCTCCGAGGATTGTTTATACAAGAGCAGTTGTTGATAAATGAACTTCAGATTGGGTATTAGAGGTACATAGTGTGCGAAGTGTAATAACAGTTTTACTGCTCAGAACTTGTGAAGACTGCATAATTTACAGGCAATTTACTCAACCTTTGCAAACAAATAGTAAAATCCTTATAGAATCATAGAATGGTTAGAGTTGGAAGGGACCTTAAAGGTCATCTAGTTCCAACCTCCCTGCCACGGGCAGGGACACCTTCCACTAGACCAGCCCCATCCAGCCTGGCCTTGAACACTTCCAGGGATGAGGCATCCACAACTTCTCTGGGCAACCTGTTCCAGTGCCTTACCACCCTCAAAGGGAAAAATTTCTTCCTAATACCTAATCTAAATCTACCCTCTTCCAGTTTGAAGCCATTACCCCATGTCCTATCACTACATGCCCTTGTAGAAAGTCCCTCTCCGGCTTTCTTGTAGACACCCTTCAGATACTGGAAGGCTGCTAGAAGATGTCCCTGGAGCCTTCTCTTCTCCAGGCTGAACAACCCCAACTCCTTCAGCCTCTCCTCATAGGAGAGGTGCTCCAGCCCTCTGATCATCTTCACAGCCCTCCTCTGGACCCGCTCCAACAGGTCCATGTCCTTCTTGTGCTGAGGACTCCAAAGCTGGGTGCAGTACTGCTCATTCCCATATATCCTGTTAACAATGTTTTGGGGTTTTTTTTAAACATTTATCAATTTTCCTTAGGTTTTGTTTTTGCAAACAGGCAGCAACTTTGAAAATAACTTCACTGTATTATGGATGGAGTTTAATATTACCTACCTGGAGGGGAGTAAGAGGAATTAATAAATGAATAGTTCCATATCTTAGGTAACATAAACCACAGTTATGATGCTCAGATATGTGGTATCATGGCTTTGCTCTAACAGTGTAGTAGTTGAAGCTTGATCTTGCCATAGTTGGCAGCAGGAGGAGATGCTGTGTTAGTTGTGTAAATATGCAGTTAGTTATGCAAAGTCAGAGATGAATTGACTGATAAGGAGAGAGGTGGGCCATGCTGGAGCTCCTTCTTCACTCTGCCAGGTTCAGTGCACCTTCCGCGTGATGTGGCAGAGATGTTTCCTCACATTCCTTCCACATACCTTCACTTCTGAAGATGAATGGTAACAGCATTTATATCATAGTGCCAGGAGAAAAACAGGAATACTCTTGTATCAGATTTGTTCACACCTATTTGAAAGTTTAAAAAATGTTTTGTCAAGATGAAAGAGTTTCGGAAGGAGAAGATTAACAGAGGGCAAGTGAAGTAGTTTGCTCAGGTATCCAGGAACCTTCTTACTTGTCCTGTTTGGTATCATGCATAGTGCTGTAAATGAATAGTAACATCAAACAGGATTTCTGTAAGGGAAAGGTGCTGCTGAAATAATGAATACTTTCTTAAAAAACAGAAAAGTTTGAGTTGGAGGAAGCATGGGGTTTGTTTCAGCGGTTATTCTTAAGCAGAAAAATCTGGAAAAGCAAAGCAATGTTGCCCTAACATACAGCCAAGTGGCAGCCAGGAAGGATGAGTGCAGCTAGTTCCCTGTAGAGGAGCTAGATTTCATCCATCAGAAAAAAAGAGCCACAAAAAGAAGTTTCTCAGCCTGTTTAGGTAGAAATGTGGGTTGGTTTTTTTTAACCATAATGTCACTAATATTTTGATGAGAATTAGTGTGCGGAAAAATAATCTCTGTAATTTTAATTCTGGGAAGTACTTGGCAATTAAAATTCTTACAGATTTTAATGATGGAGAAACAGGCCTAAAGAACAGACTTAAATAAGATCTTCAGCAGGAGGGAGTTCTTGGTCTGAAGTCTTCTGTGGTTCTGCAGTAGTTGCAGCCTGTATTATTATCTGCAAGAAATGCCCATGGAAGGAGGAATTACACTCTTGTAACAGCTGAGTTTGGTGACATTTACAATGTAGAGATAACAAGGTGTTGACGTTGGCCAGTATTTTTTCCCCTTGTGATCATGCTCTGTTTGAAGTGACTCAATATGTATCATATTTGTATTGCAAATACCACATCTGTAGTTTGTACACAAATGCTTGAGAGATTTATTGCCCATGTTATATTTAATTCTCTAAATGAAATATACATATTTACGGTTAAACTGGAGTTTTGAGGCAGTTTAGTAAGATTAACAGATAGCTTAATAATACTTCATAGAATTTCATTTAAGATCAGGGCTCCATTCTTTATGCCTTATTTCAGTCTCTTGAGAACTACCAATTCATTTTCTGTTGCGTTTCTCTGGATTTTTTTTAGTTTTAATTCTGGCATCTTCCACTCTCTTTGTGAAATAATTCCGTAAGGATTGTCGTATTGTAGAAGCTGCATTTTATTAAAAGAATATTTAACAGTTTTTTGAGATTTCCCTGGCATTTAGTCATACATCAGTGATGTAAAGCTTACTCCTTGTAATGTGCAGAAATATTTCTAACGCTATTTTACAGAAGAAAAGAAAATAAAGCATGAGCGATTCTTTCCAGGGAACCGTACAAAGTCTGAGTTTGACAGACCTTGCAGAGGAACAGAGCTTTGGTTGCCCAGGTACCTCATATCATGAGGCTGTAAACAAATCCTCTGCCTACAGAAGAAGCAGGTGGTGAATGTTGTCAGCGAGACTTCTTCCACTGCCACAGGAATCCTAAGTGTTTGCCCTAGCGCTTGGGCAACTCGTAAATACCAAATATATGAAAAAACACACATGCCAAAAGTCAAGAAAAGAGGAAGAAGAAAGCCACAGATATGTAAAAGAAAAGAATCTTTCAAACATCTACAGCTTTAGTCGTTGTTTCATTCTATATGTTGGTTATAGTTATGCTAAAATTACTGTAGAAGGAGGGTAAGCTTGTAGCATTGAAAGTTTCTAAATTAAAAAAACTTCCATCAACTGTAATACTGGCTTCATGACCTCATGGTGGTTATCATCTGACAATGTTTTTTCTGGAAACCAGAAATTGATTGCGACCCTCAGGTCCCATTCTCACATGCCCTGTAGTAGCTGGGGTTGGGCAGCCTGTGGGAAGAATACACTGCTGTCACTCAGCAGTGGTCTTTCTGGCTAATTAAAGAGGATCACTGACAAGCTCTGAAAAGAATCCTGTCAGCTCCCATCAATTAGAACAATGCGACATATTACATGAGTCCCGAGGAAAGGTTTTTAGAGAAAGAAAAAGCAAAGGTGGGCAATTAAAGTCCCCACAGGGATAATGGGATGATCCTGCAGAGGCAGCTAAAGTGGTGCTAAACAGGATGCTGTCTTTCCCTAGCTTCCATATCATAGCTTCATACGGATCTCAGAGATTTATACAACTCAAATTAACACTGCTGTGGGAAAGCAATAGAGACTTCCAGATTTATTCTTGCTTTGGGAAATAAAATGCATATCAGTCCAGGGTGGGGTTCTGTTATATTGGGTGTTATATGACCATCTAATGAAAAGGAAAGAACCTTCCTGCAGAGCTTCAAACTTAAGGGTGTAGGAGAACAAACATAGACTAGTTACAGTACTTCCCCAGGGTGAAACAATTCCTCAGTACCAGTAGCTGGAGCAGAACCTGTGCCTCCTGTCAAACCATATTGGTCCTGTGGCACATCCTGCACCTTAAGTATGAGAAGTATAATAAGTAGAAATTTTTGTTCTCAAATTATTAGGTTTTTTTTTTTCTAATTTTCAGAGTTACAGAATAAGCTGTATCCCCCCCTCTTCCCAAATGCAAAATTATCTTCTGATCCGCATTCCCTCTTGAAGTGTCCTGGCTCTCCAGGCTTCCTTGCTGTTACAATTGCCATTAACTACTATCATAAATACATTGGATGAGACTGCACTTAGGGTAGAAGAAAACAAGGACCGTTTGTGATATAAGCACTGGAGCTCTGTTAAAATAAATTATCATCGTGTTAGCAGGCAAAATGGGTGGACATAGTCATGTACCTTTTTGCTACGAGTAGTGACTGTAGCCTTGTTATTAACTGATTTAACAAATCACAAGGCTAAAAAAATTTTAATTTACATAGATGAACCAGCACTTCATGTCTTGAGCCACATGCTGCAATATAGTTCAGTGTTAAGAGAGGTAGATGATAGATCCTATGATAGATCTCCATTTCTGCTGAAAGCAAATAACTAAATAAAACACCACAAATGGTAAAAGGCCTCTTCCTTATTGTTCTCACATACCTCCTTTGAGTCAGAGTGGAGACCGATGCCACAGCTCATGAAATGAGAAACTGTCTATATCTATGAAAGGGCTCATAAAACTTAGGGCGCTTGGCTCCATTCATCTTACATTTCTGTTTGAATGATGGAGGAAAGAGGGTAGAGCACTAAACAAAATAGTGGGATTAAAATATGACTGCCCTGGGTTAATTTACCGCTAGGGTTTGTTTGTTTGCTCATTTTTCAAAGCACTACCAACTTGTCCAAGAAGCTCGAATGGTCAAGGCAGTTTGTATAGTCAATAGTGCACAAGAGGCTTAAGGCACTGGTGAGAACTGACTCCTCAGCCCAATTGACAGGGTACCTATTTGCCTTGGGTAACTGGAAGTTGTCTTCAGCATAATTTAAACTCACACTCCAGAATTGCAGCAAAATCACTTTACCACCCTGCTGGAAAGCTTATCTGAATAGCTGCTTCTACTGAAAATCTTGGCTGGAGTCTTCAGTTACATTGTCCCTACCTCCCCATTATTGCTGGTACCAGATTTCTCTAATACTGTTGTTGATTCTGATTAAAGTGAATTTTCTATCCCAATCATCCTAGTTCTTAAAATCTAGACTGCACTGAGAATGGCTGTATTTGGTTCCTATATGTACAATATTTAATATTTTGGTACATCTTCTAATCTTCTTATTGAAATTGTGCTTTCCACCATTAAAGTTGCCTTAAAAAGTCTCATTAAAAATCCTTTTAAAGCCTTTTAAAGCCAGCAACACATAATTTTTAATGTGGAAAAAACTCTTGAAAGCATACAGTCCTAATTGTTGATTTAATCTAATTTTTCATGTGGTGAATTAATCATTTGTAATTTTATGAACACCGAAGGTCCAGAGTGTTTCTCAGCCTCCATAAAAGTCTTCATTTTGTTTTCATGAAATATAGCAAAGATGATTTACTACTAGGGCTGGTTAGCCTTTTGTTTTCTTTCTGTCTCCATCTCTGCAACACATCTTTTTATTTTGCCCTTCAACACAAAAAGCTATTTAATTTCCATCCATGCATGGAAAAGTCTAACTGGAAAAGATTTTTATAAATTCTTGCACTTCTCCTTCTTTTTTCTTCTCTATTTTGAAGTCAGAGAATAAAATAAAAAACCTCAACAAATAGTATACTCATCAGGAATTTTTTAAATATGAATAAAACCCATTTTGCTCACTTACATTTCACTTTTATGTAAAAATTGTATGCCATCTTTAAACAACTGAGAACTTGAAAATGTTACTTGCTCACTGTCGATGGTGTAAATAGCTGTGAAAGTATACAAGTTTGCAGTCAGCAAAGAACCGTGGAAGCCCGCAGAGCACATACTAGCTAAAATTTCCTGTTTAACTAACAGCCTCTGGTATTCTTGTATTCTGGTATTGTGCTCTAGGCAGTCCTGCTCTGGCAGGGAAGTTGGACTAGATGATCTCCAGAGGTCCCTTCCAACCCTGACCATGCTGTGATTCTGTGATTCTTTTTATATCTATACTCTCACTATTAACTTCACGTTTTGCCATTATTTCTCAGGAAAAAAAAAAAGGATGAAACCAAAGACAAAGACAAAGACTTATCAGACAAAGACTTTGTTTGATAAGGCAAAATAATGGAGACAGGTTCTTTAAAATAATACCTGAATGCACAGTATACCTTATACTGTGGCTCTTGAAGTGCTTTGATACTAAACTGTTTCTCAAACACTTCTGCAATGTAGAAAAGAGCGGTCCTTTTATCAGCTTGAGTAGGAGTATCAACCAAAAATGCATGTGATTAAAGGCATGACTGTGCTAAGAACTTTTCTTAGACATCTTTCTTCCCCCATTAAGTAATTTGGTAAAAATGTTGCACAAGCAGTGCCCTCCCGGTGTACAGCTCTCCTGAAATTAGATCACTTTCATCTCATATCGCACATGTCCTTGCGTTAGGTGCCAGCATTATACTTTCTGTCCCCAGCAACCACCTTCATCAGGCCTCAGGATGCAGGAGGAGTATTTCTGGCAGAAGGTTCGGCAAGATCAGGAGGTCTGAAAAGGTCTGGTACCTTTTCTGGAGTGAGCCACTGCCCTGATGACCATACTGAGATGGCCACTCATCTTTTGCCAGCTATTTGGAGAAGACAGTACTCAGGACCTACAAAGTGACAGTAGACTGTGCGTTTGGAAGATGAGCAGATGGTGATCAGTCAGGCAGCCTGATCTTCTGCAAAAGCCCAGGCCAGAGAGTTTAATAGCTTTAGGTACATTACCTCTTTTTCTGTGAACAGTCCCCTAGATTTCAGTGGGTCTGCTTACACTGTCTTACAGAAGCATAGCAGAGTCTCGCACAGGAGAGAATTTCTTTTAAATCTCCACTTTATTCCTAAATTCTTTTCTTCTTGGAGTATGTTAACACCATAGGACTACATCTATATTAAGGGAAGCTTCATGCCATCATGGAACTGTGAAAACAAACTTCAAAGGTATATCCTTAGTGTTGCAAAGAAGATTGCTCTTCTCTCTGTCTAGTAAGCAAGTCTGAAACTGCTATGAGTTGTGAATGGAGATAGATTCCACATTAGAAAACAACACTGAGACCATGAAGACAGGCACTAGAGACAATGTTTGGCAATTTCATTAGTATGTGCTTGCAGAGGGAGCATAAGATGTCCCAGCACAGAAGAGGTATCTTGGATACATTGCAGGGAACATTTACATCTTAGGTTTCTGCAATACTGGGGAAACCTGAGTTTATGAAAGAAACCAACACCTTAAATAGTGATTATTTTTTTTCCACTACATATGATCCATAATACTGAGAAATTAAACAACAAAAGCCAGAACCACTTATCAGCAATCATCTGAGAAAAGGAAGCAGTGTAACATAGCAGCTCTGAAAAAAGAAGTGAAAAACCCACCACTGTATGCATTTAGAAACACAGGACAAGAACTCCTGGGCCATGGAAAAATCAAAGGCAGAAATCCCATTGACTTCTGTTGGATCCAAATTTCACTCAGTGGGAACTTTAAGTAAGCAAAACTAAATTACCTGTATGCTTGCTAGGCCAAGACATTATAATTTGCACTTGTGAAAGTGCCATGCCATTGATGCATCAGCATATGTATAGTGCAAATTCGATATGTATTTTTAGTTAACATAGATAGCTATAGATCCTTCCATGAATTATATGAATAGTTAAATTAAAGGCAAATGTAACTAAGCCAGAGCTGTAGCAAAAGATCTGCATGAATGATTTCTGCAGTCTATTTTTTTTTCTGTAGGCCGGAAACAGGTTATACTCACACAAAGCTAAGTGTAACTTCTGTGTTCTCCAAACAAGTGCAGAACTGCAGTATACATGTGGCATTTGCATAATGCTGAACTGAGGCATTTCATCCTCTCATGTTTGTAATCTGAAGAGCGAGAGACAACTTGAAGCCCATCGTTATTGTGGGCTATCTGAAGTATACTTCCATGCCAGGTGAAGTGGAGGAGGACCATTTACTTACAAAAAAAACAATCAGATAAGATGATGAAACACCTCACTTCCATAGTCTCAAAGGGGACCTCCACTTTGAGGAGGACCTCCTTCTCAAAAAGGACATTCACTTTGCCTGACATGGAAGTGTACATGGAAGTGTACTTAAGTTAGCCCACAATAATGATTGGTTTTGTAGGAAGAACACATGGTAATAGTGGGCAACAGCTTAATCTAAGATGTCCACTGAGGTAACTGTGACTTTTGCCATTCCCATTCATGAAAAAAGTGTTTAACACAGGGCTGGAAAGAATACAAGAGTATAAAAAGCTTTAGCCATAAGATTGTAGGTATCTTATTGTAATGGACTGTTAAAGTACTGTCACGTGCAAATATGTTAGCATTCATTAACACCCAAACTACTAAATCATAGCATATACATGTTATGTTGCACAGAAATCCACTATCTTTATAAAAATCCACTCTATATAAAACTGGGTTTAAACACACTGCTGTCTAAATAAACCTATTAATGGGATGCATTTGCTATGAGTTTCTGTATTAAGACCAATAGGCAAGTGACAGAAGAATGGAACTCATAAAAATGTGCCAGTTAACGTCCTTTCACCTCTTACTTTTGCCAGATTTTGCCTGTATCTTATCCTCTTGCAGAGCAGAGCTGCAAATACTTTCCCGCGTGAGTAGTTACAAATTATCAGGGTTTGCAGGCTAAGAGCTTTTGGCTGTGACCTGTTGGCAGGGGGTAGGCTTGGCTTTGGGTCCCATGAGCTACCATGCAGGCTGCTGGCTCAGGATGTATCATCAGCTCTGATGGCTTCCTCTTCCTTCCCCAGATCTGCCTATCCAGGGCTGTAACGTGTTTGCCACTCTAGCGTAAATGCCTCATGTAAGCACGCACTGTACTAGCCCGTGAATTTATTAATCTCAGTACAGAGCAAAAATTGGAAAGAGGGGTTTTTAAAAATAAAATCACCATGAAGTACTTACCATCTATTAGAGAGACGCACATGGTGAACATTCCGATGTATTTCAATACCAGTGTTACATCTCGAGAACAATCACACTAATAGGAAACCCCGTTAAAATATTTTCCCACCACACAACCCTCCAGCCGGAGACTGTTTCAGACAATGGTTTCACTTTTTTAGTAATGATATTCTTAGCAGTCCCATTGTTCTAAACTGGTCCCACAGATATCTAATTTTTAGTAGGATAACACACATTATTATAACATATCAGAATTTTTAACCAGAAAATTTCCCTCCGACTTTACAGACTTAAGGGCACTATGTCACCATATGTGGTTTCTTGCATTTTTCTGACTACTGTATTCTAGAACGAAACAAACTTTGTCACACCAGCCTTATCCGTGACAGATTTCCACTGCCTGGGGGTGTTTATGGACAAGAAATAAGCAGTCTGTTTTAACTCATCAGGAAGTGAGCCTAATGAATAGGCTTAAAGCCTCATCTGTTTACTAGTATTTTATTATTTGTTAAACTGACTCGTGGTCATTCTTCCTATAGCAGTGCCGTTCTCACCACCGTACGTAGCTAATGGCCTATCAACGTTTCCATTAGAAACTCTTTTTTGAGGAGTCGGTGACTTAGCTGTGAAAATTTACAATAGCGGGTGCCGACCGAGAATACCAGTTCCCAGATGTGGTTTGAATATTTTTATTAGATTTTTAATACGAATGCGTGTATATGAAAGCTAGCGAGGAATGTTAATAGCCTTATTTAAACCACATCGGCGTTGCACACGTTTCAGCTCCCTGTTGCTTATCCGGCGCACCTCGGGCTTCACAGGCAACACCTCTATTATTTCAGTTGCCAGGTTCTTTTAAACACCGAGGTGCCTTAAATCAAAACCCAGGGATCTACTATCCGCTTGAAACCGGGCCCAAGTATGCTCACAAGGTTCACGAACATCGTGACGGGCCAATTCAGGCAGCGCTGCCAAATTTGCAGCCGTTGGGGACTTCCTGATGTTTATTAGTCATATTCCAGTGTCATGCGGTGTGCAATATGAGCTGCTTCTTGCTGACTGCAAACTCCAAAGTGGCGTCATGAGCCCTCTGGGGAACACAGATATCATTCGTTTTATTAAGGACCTGGCTGGGACCCATCACACGTTCTGCCTACTTCTTATTTAAGAATAAATATCTGTGTGCTCTTTCTTTCCCTCTTTCTTTAGAAATTAAGAGCTGTAATCAGTTCTGAATACTTTCCTCCTGCTACTGAAAACAGAGCCTGTCAGGAAACTTCTTCAACTTTTACAGGAGTGGAAATGTTTAGGAAAATAATATTGAACAGCAACCACAATAGTCCAGTCTGACTGGAAGGCTGTACAGGCGTATTACAGCAAGTACATCACAAAGCAGAGGCAGCTGGTGCTAACAGGAGTAGGAGAGTAAGACCCCTTTGATGTCCCTTCCCTGCGTTAGTCTGCATCTACTGAACATTTCAGTACAACCAAATGGTTTTGAAAATATGGGTTTTCATGAAGCTGCTGAGAAAGCAGCTGTCCTAGGGATACCATGATGTTCTCCCCAAACATGCCCACATTATCCCCAAAGATGCCCTGACCTAACACAAGGGCTAGCTACCACGGGTCAAACCCATGCCAAGTAGCCAGCTAGTGCTGGGCAATGGCTGGGCAACGCTTAGGCCTGTACTGTGCCCCTGCTTCGGGCAGATGTGGCCATTGAGCTCCAGCTCAGAACGTTAGGAGACGGCCCCCTGAAACAACGAGCAACCACTGCTATCTGCTGCAAAGCACACGGGACTGGCTCCCGAGAGGTTGGCTTTGCTGACTTCTGTGCAGCACTCAGACCCTCTCCAGGTGGTACTTTGGGAGTTTACTCTCAGAAGAGGTTTCATGGAAAGAATCCCCTCCACACCGGGTTTGGGTATATTGTTGAAAACAGCTCAGTCTGGTTTATACTGATAGTTAAACTGTCTTTAGCACTGCCTAAATTGCTAGTATAGTCAAAACCCATTGATGACAATTCTAAGCTATTTTTAAAAGATATTGCTCTAAAATGCACTATCTCAAACACTTTGTTAATTTCAAAATGAGATTCAAGCAAGCATTAAAGCTGCATTCACCTTTCTTGCTTGAATTTGATATAACCTTCAGGCTGAATATTCTGCATTGCTGATAGTGTTTACGGGCATTGAAAGATAATCTAATGTTCTTATAGGCACTCAGACTATTCAATTGCTATACACTTGTAAAACAATATATAAACAAGCACTGGAGTCAAATAGGAAATAAAAATTCTGATTCATGCAGTACTATTTCAATAAAGAGTTAAAATTTTATAAATTGTCCAATAAAAAACTTTGCAAATGAAATTTTGCTTTACATAACAGACTTCTCAGATTTGAGAAATCAAATGCTGTAATGAGAATTAAACTACCTCATTTTAACACAAAAGAAACTTAAAAATGATGCTAAAAGAGACTCCATGAAGTCATCTAAACCAATAAGTGTGTAGATTTACTTAAGTGCACGCAAGGCCAAAAGACTGCTGTTAAAAGGCTCAATCTATCTCCCCTTAAAGTCAATAGAAAGACTCATTTGAATGGGAGTTGAAATATGCCCTAGAGCTAGCTACTGTAAAGTGGTGAAGACTTACTATAAAATGCTGGCCATATTTTAAGCATACAGACCCATCTTTTAGGAAGGGCTACTTTGGAGAGTAAATGAATCCAGTGGGAAAGCCTTTAGTTCATTCAGCTTTAAATACCTACATGTAATATTCTGGTATGCACTTTTTTATGACCTTCACATTTTCGCCTCTAGAAGGATTGTCTGAGTTGACTAAAGGAGTTAAAAAAACATCTATGATGGTGTAGGATTTCATGGCTGAATGCAAAGATCATTCATTACTATTTTTTTTTTATTCCCGGGTTAGAAAACAATAGAAGCTCATTCAAAGTTCATATTCCAAGTTCTTTTTTTTTTTTTTTTTCAAAGAGGATGTCCTTTCTGTGATATTTAACAGTTGTATTTTTATTATATCTTTAATTGCTGCTTTGTAGATGTTCAAACCTGTTTTGGTAATTCTCAGTATGTGGCTTTTGCTGATGTGAGGACTACTAAATGGGTAGTTCATTTAGTTCCTCTTTCCGTTAGATAAACCATGGCTCAGCAAAACTGTGCTCCTATAAACACACAGTGACACCTCGTACTGTTTCTTCCTGGAAAACAACAGCTTTAGTAGGGCCATTGCTTAGTGTAAGCTGGCTGAGCCCTGACTCTGGTCCCAAGACCACAGAGATGACAAAAGCCTAGGCACCAAGTAAGGTAGCATCAGGTGACATCAGAAATAAACTCCACTCGGGGTTTCTTCAGGTACATCAAGTTACATGACAGGGAAGAGCCTATGGTGCTGTTTTGGAATTTGCCTTTATCAAGACCCCATTTAGTACAGGGTCTCACCTAGGCAGTTCATCCCTTTCATGTTCTCCATGACCCTATTTTCCAAGTGCAAATAGGAAGCAAATCATAGCTCAAAGCCAGCCAGGAGTGTCAGGAACATGGGTCTTGGAGCCAGAGGGGTTCTCCCATGCTGCTCCGTGACTACATGATATACAAGTGATTCAGAAAGTAGAAGCTGTTATGTGGCCCAACAGAAGAAATATGTGTATTGGCAGGAAACTAAAGGAGATGAAAGAAAACCAGGGTCAGTTGAAAAAGATAGTTGAATAAACAGACAAAATAACTGCTGAGTTAAACCTTTAACTTTAGCTCTCAGAAGATGAGAGAAGTTGAAATGCTCCACTACGCCAAGCTTCTTTGGACACCTTCACTGTTTGGGGCAGCCACACAGGAGGAGTTGCAGTCTCACCCCTGAAAGCGTAGCAGCCACGTGCTCTATGCGTGAGCGTTGCGCAATACTCCAACAGCGACATGGGGAGCCCATGGGAGTCATGGGCCCACGTTTTGTAATCCCAGTTCACAAGCTATAAATAAACATGTAATTGATCCATCTTCACGGAACAAACTGGATGCCTTCTGGTGTCAGCTTTATGTTCGGAATAAGCTTTTCATTTTCTTCCCAAATATTCAAGGCTACTTGATTAATTTTAATTAGTTAGGGCAACATCATTTATTTCTTTAGGAATAAATGGAGAACAGAGCTTAATAACGATTTCACAGGCTCTTCTGCAATCTTCTACTCTTTATTTTTTCTTATTCTTAAAATTCAAGATATTAACTCCTATATAGTTGTGGCTTTTTGGCCCTCCTGATTGCTTGCTTTTCAAATCTTAGAACTGTTTTGTTATCCTTGACTGCATGCAAGGCATTTTCTACAAGAGCCCTGGACTTTGGCGCAGTCTGAACGAGGTGGAAACAGATCTCCTTCCAGGTACACAGCAGAAAACCTAAGTATTTTTTAGCATTTGTGGAGACCACTGATGGTGTGCTTCATACTGTCAATGTTCAGTGCCTGGGCACTTCTGCTATCCAGTATTTCTTATTTCTCCCAGCAGATACCTCCTGTGTCTAGTAGGGGAAAAAAAGTAGGAAGAACAAAAGGGTAAAATTTAAAGCCATTCAAGTTGAAACCCACATATTTTCAAATGTAAGGGAATAGGAAATAGTAAGAAAATAATAAGGAAATAATACCTGCGCCATCTCCTTACATCTTTCGAAACAAGTCTGGATGCTGTAGTCAAAAACATTATTTTGATGTCCCTTCCAACCTAGACAATTCTATGATTCTATGAATTATAACTACATGAAGTTACATAGTGTATGTCCCTTTGGGGTCATCATCTCTCATAGTCCCTTTTAGATTTAAAGTCTATAAATCTTGCGCATTTGTGATAATGTGCATAATAATAATTTGATGGCTTACTGACTGTATGGATTCCCATGAGAATGAAAATTTTAATACAACTGAGGTTTTAGGTTTTGTTTTGTTTTATTGGAGGCACCACTTATACATCTTGCATTTATTTACATAAAATAAATAGGTATTGTTTTTAATGCTTTTATGTTATTTACTCAGCTAGCGTCTCTCCACAGCTTTGCAAATAACCTGAACACAATTTAGACAGAAATGATAACCAATTACTGGGTGTAGGATGTGTGGGATGTACCTAGCAGAATCTTTCTAATGAGGAGGGAAAGCTTTACGCCTGGGTCTGTACCACCTGAATTTTGGACATGCAATGCAACCACAGTGGCGTACCTCTGGGGTTTTCAGTGTAAAATTGAGTTCTGAGCCCAAACAGAACCTGCAATGATAAGATAATGTTCTAAGGAAGATTTTCATGGCAGGTCTGAAGATTAATCCCTAACGCAATACCTCTCATAGGACAAGACATGCATAAAATAGGTAGAAAATGAAGTGTTCTTCTCCCTTTACAAAAGGGGAGCAAAAGCTCTGCGAGACTTGCTCCAGGACACACGGGAATTCAGTAGTGAGCTATGAGCAGAACCCACTCCATGCCTTGACAACAACCCTATTAACCAGCATTATGGTTACTCTTTCTGTTATTACAAACGATTATAGCTGGTCTGGAAAGAAAACTATGTGAAAACAAACAATCAAGTTTATCAGACTGTTTTATTTTATCTATTTCAGTATAATTGCAACTACAATGTACAAACTCTGAACAGTACATAAAATGTTTTAATGATCAGGACAGAAGGTTACTAGCTAAAGAACAATTAGGCCGTTACCTCCTAAGTCGCCTGTTATACGTTCACATCTGGAGGGAAATTGTAGTCTAAAGGCTAAGCCTGCAAAGGGCTCTTTGGCAAGGCTTGGGCGGTGCTCTGCCTAATCTCAAGCATCCTAGGGCCAAAGCCAAAAAAGAAGCTTTGGCCTTGTAATTCTTTCCACGGCAGTGCCCGTGAGGCAGGCACCTCGCTCCAGCAGCCCAACGCGCCCGCCTGCCTCAGCGCCCGGAGGAATTCACAGCAGCCGGGGCCGGGGCAAGCCGTGAGGACGCGGTGTGTCTTAGGTGACAGTACTTTCTAGGGCACAGATGCCTTACACTAGCTGCAGGGCAGCAGGATCCGTAGTCTCCCCTCCTGGAGCGAGGTGCTTATGTATCTTTTTTTTATTTTTTGACAACCAAGGGTTAGTTGTTTCAACCTTCCTGAAGACCTCATAGAAGGACCTGGTGGTACTTCCTGTGTTTCAGGAATCCCCAAACCTGGTAATATGCTGGGAGGAGCAATAAGTTTGCCCTCAGAGCCGTGTTAGTGTAGGAGCCTCTTTCTTACATCTACCGCTGTTACTGGTGAGGTGCTCCCCCAGGCTTTGCACAGTCACTTTCGGAGGCTGTGTGTGGCAGAATCTGCAGACTTGACAAAACACGTATGCAAGGAAGATCCACAATGTGTGATGTTTAGTGGACTAGAAACTTCTCAGAGAGCTAGGAATATGTATTAGGCTTTCTGAAGTGGGATAGTTTGAGGCTGAAATCAAAATGCAACAGAATGAAGTGAGAGTCGCTGATACCGCATTTATACTGAGTGGACCTAGGCAGCTGTAGGGAGGGAGAGGAGAAGAGGACAAGTACCCAGAACTTGAGCCAGAAACACCTCTATGAAACTTCGCTATCTTGCTCATTAACCAAGTGCACACTGTAAAAATTACAGGTGGAATAAACTGGAATAACTAAAGAGGCATTTCATTAAGTACAGGCTTAGAGCTGATGAGTACTGTGCATCTCATTCTTTCTTTCTTATTAGTCACTCAATGGGTTGAACACTCCCCACTCTGGGTTCAGCATCTTCCTTTGCATCCTCAGGAAAAAGTTACAACAGTCAGACCAGACACTATACTGGGAGAGAAAAATAGATATTTTAATTTACTGGTTGAAAGAAAATGAAAGTGTGAGTACAGCCAGAGGTGATGACAGGCCACCTGAGATAAGGAAGGAAGCCCTGGATTCCAGTCACTGCTAGTGACGACTTAGTTTGAAAGACTGGAGCTGTTTCAACAGGAGGGAATTAGATATTCCAGGATAGCCAATAGCCTTGTCATCTGAGATAGGCAGATAAAGGATAGAACTGAAGTTGCGCAAATATTTTAACCACTGCTAACCTCTTTGGCGGCCATAGTTGTGTAGAGCTTGAATATTTACGGGTATTAAAATACTGGCTCATTTAAGAGCTCAGTGAGGCAATGACTAATTTGCAAATCCCTCTGAGCTTCAAGAATGAGTAAATTACCAAATTGTTTGGTCCTGTAAAAAAAAAGGTTTTGGGCATATTCAACAGCAGATTTTTGGCTGTTTAGAAATTTTATTTTAAAATTTCTAAACACTTAAGTGGGATTAGGCAAAAAACTGAGAAGGAGACTGACAATCTCTGTGGCAGACTGAGGTCCTGGAGGGTGCAGTTAGCCATCTATTACTTCATGGAAGTGGCTGTATCTCTAAAGTGGCTCTGTGGCACTACCTGTGAATTTCTCACATCCATGCTTAGATCTGAAAGTTGGACATGTTTAGATCTGAGTTTTTCACTGAATAAAGAGAATAACTTCCAAGCTTCCCCCTACCCATTCCAAATAAAACACGGGTAGGTTTAGATGTGTTAATTCTGATTTAGTAAATATTTAGCCAGGATTACCAGTTCTGGGCATTGAAAAACCTGGATTCAAACAACCGAAATCACAAAGTTCCTTTAGAAACCCTTAATTAGGAAAAATGATAACAAGTAATGGGATCTTTTCATTGCTTCTTTGCTTTTGAGGTTTTCCCCGCATCATTTATTGCCTACTTAGTTTATGCTATCAGACTCTTCTTGGCAAAGAAAGAGGAGCTAGAAACTCACATTATTGATTAAAAAAGAGAGATCCTCTCAAGCTTGCATGGTTTTAGGGCATCTCTGGAAGAATTCTGAATATGTTACAAATAGTGATGTAAACCTGTATTCTGTCTCTTAAGGATTAAGGTTGGCACTTCTTTCTTGAGGCAAAGCAAAAGGATGCTACGAATACAGGTAAAATTGCCATTGCTGTGCTGGGGAAGCACAGAGAAGTCTCTATCCTGGTCCCAGCGAAAGAAGAAATCCCCCTGGCGCAGACGAGAAGACAGACATCGCTTTTCTTCCTTTCTTGGACGCTGGGCCAGCCGAGCTGTTTGTGTACACAGGCAGTGTGATTCCCGGGGCAGGGGATGGCACAGAACCGCATGTCTCCTCTTATTTAACCGGGTTGCTCCATGAGTTAGGAATACATGCCCTAGGAAGCTCCTTGAGCTGCTTCCTTACTTATATTGAGGCCCTGCACTGCCCTAAATCAGCCAAAACCTGTAAGGTACAAGCTGGCCTTGAGTGTTGTATTACAAATAACACAACAATATTCTTTCAGAAGGGACATCCTCCTTTCTGTAACCATGTAATTCCTTCTGCTATTAATGGGAGCTGCTAAAGAGGGAGGATAAATCTCAGAAAACAGTGACTACAGCATGACGCATGTGCTTAGTTTGGGGTGTGAGGAGAATGCAGTGTGCTTTTTCTCTCTTCAAGGGCCATAAAAAAAGTGGAGGGAGACATTATTATTTCCCAGGGTCATCAGAAGTGAATCCAAAGGCCCAGCAAATGTTTTCTTTTCAGTGTATACTTGTCCCACTACCAACTCCAGTGAATTTTCAGTTCAATATCACTAAAAACTTGAAAGGGAAAATACTCCTGCCATTATTGCTAGTATCAATGATGTGAAGGCAGAAGGTATGTTGTACTGGAAACTGTAAGCATCACACTTTTTTACCTACAACAAAAGATTTAAATGTTTTTTAAGTTTCAGGGAACAAATGAGAAATTTTCAAACCATTAATATTTTTTTTCCCACAGAAAAATATTCAGGGGAATGGAACCTTTGCATAGGAACACACCAGTTCAGTACAATATTTTTTGGGATGTCTCTAGTCCAAAACTTTCTTAATCAAAATTAGAGGGCAGCTAGAGGAAGTGATGGGAAGAGAAAGTGACAGAAACCCCAGAATAGCAAAGAGCAACTTCATCAGACACTGACTCGGACAGAGAAAGATGCCGACTAAAGGCTCTGCTCCACTTAGTATTTACTTATTACATAAACTTAGACAGTTCCAGCTGGAAAGGCTTCTTATGAAATAAGTAGTGGCCTATTCTTCAGGGTAGTTCACTTTCAGATAACGAGGATGGCATAAAAGGAACTGAAATTGTCTCTCATATGCATCTTGAGTATCCAAAACAGTATGCTGCTATGACAGGTCGCTTTTGACCAGCCTTTGCTTTACCTGATTTTATGAATAGAGCTCCAAAGTACCTTGATTTCATGGTGGGAATGTTTATAAAAGCTTGAAAAGTTCCATAGGACAAGAAGTGTGTTTCCTTCCCAACTCTACAGCAGGTGTTTATTCCTTATTGCAGTGTGATAGTCTGCAGTATGACATTCTTTTCCTAATACTAAAACCAAAAGTTTCCCTAAAAATAAAAAGCTAAAAGTGAGCCTTATCAGAAACCAGGACTGTCATAATTATGATTGTCAGGATCCTCAAAATTAATTACAACTTCAAGCTGTGACAGAGCCTAAAATAGCAAGAGCTGCTGCTGATCCAAAAATCACTCACAGCGTGTCCAAGCTAGTATTTGGCAGAGAGCATATGCAACTTAAAAAAAGAACATAACCCTTTAGGCCCATGCAAGCAATTAAGCTCTTTGTGGAAA
The DNA here is from genome assembly GCA_008711295.1 of Anarhynchus alexandrinus. Classification (NCBI taxonomy): domain Eukaryota; kingdom Metazoa; phylum Chordata; class Aves; order Charadriiformes; family Charadriidae; genus Anarhynchus; species Anarhynchus alexandrinus. The sequence continues at coordinate 3,496,832 of VUYV01000060.1, forward strand.
TGTCAGGCCATAAGTATGAAAAGACCTTTCAATTGTTTACATACAACTTTCCTCCAATTAGTGAGAACTGATTTTAATTTTTCCCCCTTCATTTTTCAAATAAGACCAGATGGGCTTAAGTTCGGAGGGCAGCTGTTCTGCTCAAAAATTAAAAAAAAAAAGAAAAAGAAGAGGTGATTCCTGCCAAGTCAGACCCCATGATTCTTGTAGTGAGGGGGGTACAAGTAAATGCCAGTCAGCTTAGCAGCATTTAAAGATACGTAAGGAACTTAGCCTGGGAGCTCTGCTGACGACGTAAAACAAGAAGACATTTCCAGAAGTGTCTGTCAAACAAAGTATAAAAATAATCAGAGACTGATGGCACAAGTTACTGACACTCTAGCTGATGTACAAGTGGGTGAAATTTAACTGCACTGTGCTAACTTTAATTTCATTGTTGCAGTGCTTCTTCCTAATGTTCTAAATGCACTGATCAGTGGGTTAAAAATACACGATACAGCCGTGTTTGGTCGGAGCTACCTCAAATTGCTAATGGGGAGGATTTTTCTTTCATCGCACAAACTGTTAAATCACTGCTGTCATATTAACTTGTGCTGTCTGTGCCGTCTCTCTGCTGCTGTATCTTTTATCTCAGAGACAGTGACTTATTCCCCTGTTTCTCTTCCTGCTCCTCTGAGCCTATAACAACATGCTTTAAGTCATGAGCATGATGACCCTAACATTGTCTAATGCAAAATAGGTCAGTAGAATGCAAGGCAAATGTCACCTAGCTAATGGCCAAGACTGCTTGTTTTTGCTCCTGGAGTCTTGCCTCAGCTCAAATTCATTAGGAAATGCTAAGCCAGTCCCTTGACTTTCTGTGCTTCAGTCTGTAAATTGAGAAAGGGGAGGCTTCGCTAAGTGGTAGTTGTTTGAAATCCTTGGGTAAGAAGGTGCTTATATAAATACTAAGACATAGACAGTTTATAAGAGGGAATAAATAACATGAAATATAGCTATTTTATTTTCTTATTTTCTCTTTTTCTCAATGTCTTTCAAATATCTTCATACAAGCCTGCTAAAAAAGCCCAAATGTAGGATCTTATTTAGATTTTTGGTTATAAATATTGATCCTCAGAGGTCATGATGTTAGTCTGAGCTCTTCTTAGAATTTAGATGAGTTATCTTTGTTCTCTTTGCTTCTGTTTTCCCTTGCATCTGTGGTCTGTCTTATCTATTTGGATTGGAAGCTCTTTTCAGCAAGGACTGTTATAAGGTGTCTCTGGTACCTAATGAGTCAATCTTTTTTTGGTCCTGTTGGCACTGCCATAACACATAGTGCTAAAAATTAATCAATTTAGTGTTTAGATTTACAACTACAGTCTGATGGAAACTTACAGTCCGGGAGACAAGTGATATCCTCTTACACTGGCAGAGCCTGCAGAAAACTCTTCCACTCAGTAGGTCAAAGCAAGAAAAAAAAAGTGAGGGAACATGTGTGATGTCAGTGCTGCTGCAATATAAAGCTGAGACAGAAGCATGCATCTCCAAGAAACAAGTAATAAATGAACACTGACAACATCAAAGTAGATCCCATTGGATCCCTCTGTTGGTTGCACTCTTTGTGAGCATAACTGCTAAGTGCTACCTTTCTGTTCAATTCCCGTTGAATTTTGTTCCCTGTTCCTATTTCTTCCTATCATGTTACTTGCTGTATCTTTCTCTTTATATATAAGAGTAAGCAACATTGCTGGATATTAAAATCAGTCCGGGACACACATACCGATATTTGGCAGATGACACAAAAGGAGGCAAATAGCGAGTTCTTGTTTATTTCACTACTAAGACTGCAAAAAAAGATAGCATCATCAGTATTCTCCATGCAACATGGCAGCTGGGGATGGGTTATGTTTCAAGGCATCTTATGAGACTGGAGTCTCAGGATGATGAATCTTTTAGTCCTCACAGGACTAACCACAAATAGCATTCACACAGTAACAGGTGGTGATTTGGTCTCAGGGGTTATTAATTTGCCCTAAAAATCCAAAGAAATGCAAGTTTATAACAGTGGTGAGAAGCTGGCCAGTTGAAGAAGCAAACTGGTGGTTCTCCTGAAGGAAAGAATGGATGGTAGGGCTGTGTTTGGAGTACCAGAGCCAATGCACAGGGTAAAAACATGACTTGCTCTTGTGGCAGATGGATATAGCTGTGAAGGCAAATATTGGTCTGGAGAGTTTCTTCATTCATACTTACATTTAAAATGTAGTATTATGGGAGGCAGTAAGCACAAGTTGGGATTCATTCCACCAACTTCAGCACAGTTTGGGTCTGCTCTGGAAAATGTATCTTGCCAAAGACTTAGGAAGGTGTTAAAGCACTGGCTGTAGAGTATATCCACTCTGCCTGGTGAAGCTCAAAACTAGAGAAGAAAGAGCCTGTTCAGTCTGCCCTCTTCCTTGGTTTGTCTGCAGACCCTTCAAAGGAAGGGTGCCCAAACCAAGCCCACTTCACACATATCGCTGAGAAGCAACTGGATGGCAATGACTTCCACTCATTAGCTCCAGCCTGGCCTGGGGCTGACCCAGCAAGCCCAAAGCAGAAAGCTCTGTATCCCATTACCAAAACCCCAAACCATGCAACTGACTTGACTTCTCATTGTATAGACTATAAATAACTTCATTCCAGACATTGCCAGGTGGTGCAACAGGGTGAAGGCCACCACAGAGGAGAGTGTGCTCTCCTCAAAGCCTGTGTCTGAAAGTTTGCTTTCAACTTGTACGTCCAATGGCTTACCTTGAAGGCCACCTGCCAGAGGTGGTGTTTTGCTTACATGCCAATGGACTGTGGCTGTTTTTTGACCAGGGAACTGTGTTTCCTTCAGGCTTCGGAGGGGGACAATGACATACTCTCCCAAGGATTAGGGAAGCCAGGGGGCTAAGCAATAGCACACAAGTGCCAAGGAGTTGACTTTGATGTATTGGTTAGGACTCCACAGGAATTCCAAGGCCAAATCCCATGGATCCTGGTGCTGGCATGCAGAGGAAGCTTTCCCTCTGGCATCTTAGCTGTTCTCAACCTCTTTTGCAGAGGCAGGAGAGGCAGCAAGGTTGTTGGGCTGCCCTTGGCTCCTGGCCAGCACCTGGAGGTGATGGGCCACAAAAGGCTTGCTGACTAACCCATTCTTCACTCAGAACTTTCATTCCCATAGGAGCAGCTGTTTTGCTGGTTAGTGCATTTGTTTATTGATGCCTCCTCTTGCTAGCAGGCTCAACCTTCAGCGTGGCCAATGCTTCTGCTTATGCCAGCTATCCCAGTTTGTCTACTTTGCCCTGCTTGCTGCCTTCTGTGTAGCCATGGCTAAGGCAATGGGTGTTGGCAGGGGGATGTCTCCTAAAGCCATCTTTCCCATTTGGAAAACCTCCAGTCTTCCCAAGGCACATTTCTTTGCAATTTCCTTCTTCACAGGCTTACTTCAAATTTGCCACTGTGGGGTTTGGTGCCTTGTGCTCTCGGCGTGCTGCAGAGCAGCTTAGGACACTGCTTCCTCTGTTGAGAGCGAGAGCTAGACTGACATTGGATTTTAGTTTGCATTATTTTCATGCAGAAATGGAAATAAATGTTGTAGCAGCTTGTATCATTTACATGAACACATCGTTCCTATGGAAGTTACATAGCTGCCCAATGAAAAGAAAGTGATTCAGGAGGCTGTATTTTAAGGTTAGTAATGGCTAAAATACAGCAATGGTCGACATGCTTTCTGTCCTGGTAGTAAGGTACCTAGAGGACATGATTAAGATTAGAAGACGAGAAAAAAAATACGGAGAATTAATATAGACACACATTTAAAAATAAAGTATTGCAGTATTAGCAGAGCAAGTCCTGCTTAGGGAGGCTTTTAACAGTTATCAACAATTCTTTAGAAAACAGCCACAGGTTACATGTGCAGCCAGTTGCTTTCTAATTGCTACAGCAGGCTACCACTGGGAAGAACAAAGGAAATATTTAGCACATCGTAAATTCTTCTGCAGCCCTGCCGAGTGGCTGGAGTTCAGATTACACGTTTATAACCAACATTTGAGAGCAATTTCTCCTCCACTTTGAGAAAGTGGGTGGGGAAGCTGTTCGACACTTTCTTCAAATGCCTGAAGTAATGTGTGTCTGAAAGAAACGCGGGTTCAAAATTCTCTTCCACTTGTCTTTTGATTCAGGCTTGCAATGTACTGTAATATATATGTAATGCTCAGAAAAACTTTGTTAAAAAACAGATGTATGTCTCATTGTTGTTGCTGTTATTATAACTATTAGCTTCCAACTTTACCGCTATTGCGGATGATTTGCTGAAATCTTGCAAGCTGATCAGTATTTGCCCCCACCGATGCTAAGGATCTTGCAAACGCTGCAGGGGGCTGTGCTGGTAACTGGATGGGAGGTTTTAGTCTCCCCGAGTCGGTACTTAATCATGTCCCTGTCTTGTGAATGAGGTGTTGAGGCTCTGACAATTGTAAAGATTTCATGATCTAGCAGAAAATATGCTGGTGCCCTGGCCAACTCCAGGCCCCCTTCAGTTTCAGTTCTAGGTGAATTCAGATGTTGCTCAAGTTTCTCGTAGCTTCACATGGATCAAATATTCTCCATTAGATGTTCTTAATGAGAAAGCAACGTTACTGTCTACTGAACAGCTGCCAGTAATGTACCAGAGAAGTAACCAAGGGAATCTTCTGTATTACCGATATTCAGTTTGGAAGCAGTTGCAGTGCTAACCCATAACTTTTATGAACTTCTCTTTAAAGAAAAAATTGTCTCAGAACTTAAATCACGTTAGATGTTTGTCTGTATCTACTTTGGCATGCTTTTTTTTTTTTTTTTAATTTGAGCATGTCAGTGCTCCAGTATATCAGCCATTATTACAGCTACAAATGGGACAAGGACGGCTATTTGTTTCACACACCCCCCCCCAACTGATTTAAAAATGTGACACACTTGGAGCTGAAAAATTGAGACTCTCAAGTGCCTGCAGCCAAATTAGAAAAGAAAATAGAAAAATGAAGGATTAAGTATAATTTAAAAAAAAACCACTTAGTGTTCTTGGCAGTACTGAGTCCACATGCTTTGCTACAAGTCATGTATTTTTTACATGGCTAGTCTGACAAAAATTTCAGCAAACATTTGTATATTCTATCATCTAAACAGCTTAGTACTGATGCGTTAGAGACACTGTCAGTATCTCATTGAAAGAGAAACAACACATTTGTCCACCAAAAGTCCTCCACCATCCTCCAAGTATATAGCTCTAAAATATTAATACTCTCAGTCACTTGTATAATGTATTTCTGAGGACGTATGCCTATGTCAATAAGAGCAGCTGACAGTCTAATCATACTAAAATCTGTAGAAGATACAGAAACTCAAGGAAACCAGGCCATCTGTTATAGAGGGAACAAGGACAAAATATGATGTTGCAGATGTTGCTAGAAGAACACAGGAGGAAATCATAGGTCCTGCAAGATAGTTACCTTAACTTCTGTGTTATCTGATCATGGTGGGTTTAGCTATAAAATTGTATAGTCACACTAATGCATTATCTTAGATTCAACTGTTTATCCAACTTTCTTCAAGGTGAAAATCATTAACTAAGTGTATCCCTTAAAAAAATCTTCAACTGTCACAGAATTCTGAAGTCTTTTCATTGCATTAAAATAAGGCTGTGTTCAAATTGTTCCTTGCCAGCCCTTTAAAACTAAAATTGGGATAGCTAAGAGAGAATGAAGACAAAGCGAGACGTAGTATTCTCCAGTAACAATAATGTACACCAATTGTTTTAAATCCTAAAAAAAGAGGTCACTAAATAGTTTAAGCCCTGCTTTTAACTTCAAGAAATCCCAGTGTCCCCCTTTTGAAGGACATTTATTTCTGGGATAGACAGCTATGATGACCAGAGCGAAAAGCTGTATACAAACACAGCAAAAGGCTGGGTGACACAGGGACTCATCCGCATCAACAGGAGCTTGGGTCTCTAACTAAAAGCATCCACTGGTTTAGTACGGTCTGGCACCATCACTGTTACTCCTTAAAAACTATGTAAGATTAGGTAAACTTTTAAAGATGGCTTAGTGGCAGGAGATATAGCAAGCCTGCATCATTAGAGGAAAAATCCCAGTGCCCGGCCATTGCTGGGAGATTTAAACGCTTGAAGCAGCAGTACAATGGAATGGCTGAGGTGCTCCATAGATGTCTGTTTCTATTTATGTCTTTCTATCATCAGCTTTGCACTCTCCACCCCCTCACACATCACTCCTCTTCCACTGAGTAAATGGAATATTTCACCCATGAATAACAATGTTCTTTCACTAACCTAAAAGCGCCACACAATGCCTTCACACCTGCAGCATTTATAAATTGCAGGTCCTGTGCTCATGAAAGGAACTTAATAAGCACGCTTCACAGGTGAGATGGCTGTAGGTTAGAAGCAAAATGTTGTGCTAAAATCTGCTGGATTTTATCATTACAAAGCTTGTAGTTTCCCCAGCCTTACGCTCCCACAACCCACGGTCACAGCAAAACTATTTCCGTGGCAGTAAAGCTATCTAGAGGGCATATTGTAAACGCATTTACTTTTATAGTTTGTTGCCAGTTTGGTAATCCATGTTTAGAAGAAATTGCAGAAGTGGTTTTAAAGGCTACAGAAATATGCAGACTAGAGAACTAGACGTGGAGGGGCTGCCCCCGCCTTCTGCCATTAAATGAAATGACAGATGGATGAGACCTTGTACCATGAATATAACTGGTGCTGCAACAATTGATGTTATTGCCACTCTTTCTCCATTCATGCTTCATCAGAACTTTTCCTCTCCTTCCCTGTCTCTCCTCACTATTTACTTGTTGTGAAACACTTGGGTCATCCGGCAAATACTTCATGTATGTGAAATATGTGTTTTTAATGTGTGTTAACATTGTGGTATCTATTCGCCTGAGTAAGGCAAGCAGGTTGAGACTGTGATGATGACCTGATTTTGCTGGTCTTGTCAGTCCTACCCTTATCAGCTGAATTTCATGTAAGGCAAAGTATGAGTCACGGAAACCAAGATGACATTGGCTCCTTTCCTTACATTCAAGAGGTAACACAGGACAGCGGTAGCAGAGACACTCCAAGGCTCTTGGATCTCTTAATTTCATTTTCTCAGATGATCCTAAATTTCTTCTCCTTTGCCTGTTCTGGCCTTTGCAGCTCTGACTGTCATATTTTCCAGTGTTGGGAGTCATAAGGGTGAGGGACATGGAGTCTTAAAGAGGAAAAGATGCGGCTGGATTAAGACATGTCAAGCCCTCTTGAGGGCTCTGTGTCTGTGTAGAAGATCATCTCCCATTAAAAATAGGAAGCGGGGCCTGACAGGGTAAAACTCAACAGGGAAAGCAGCAGCCACCCATGTGCACATAACATATATGTGCTCTACGAGTGCGTGAATGTATGCATGTGCACACAAAATGGAGAATATATATTAATTAATGGATAGAATAGAATTAATATGCATCCTTAAATGTTTGGGTTTATATCCATAACCATGCAATATTTAAGTCTGTGTAAAATGTACATTGCATTTGGAAAATAATGGCCTACTATCCTTAGGTTTTAGCTATCATGCTATATCCCAGCTGGGAAGATACGACCTTGCCATGTCGAGCGGCAAGGGCCATGCATAGTGAATGCCTAAACCCATACAGAGCCTTAAGACATGAGCAATTTGGGTTCCAAATCAGGAAGCATCTTAAATAGCAATCTAGTAAGAAAGACAAGACCTGCTGATGCATTAATGGGAAAGCAGTGAAAAAGGCAGTGTCTTTGCTTTATGTTATTGCTGGTTTGCCTCTTGGCACGCTATCCCAGCTAACCGCTGTATGCACCAGCAGCCCTTGAGCTTTTTTCCTCCCGGGAGACACGGTACAAAGCTAGGGGCGGACATAAACCAGTCAGCCGGTATACGAAGAGGTGATGCACAGCCCAGTGAGAGCTGCAAAAGACTTGTGGAGGAAAGGAGTTTACTATCCGCTGGGCTCTACCAGAGCTTGTGAAGGCACATCTGCTGATGAGAATCCGGGAAAGTCTCGCAGCTGGTTAGTGGGTCAGATGTTTTCGTGTCACGCGGGACTTTTGGACGCGTCGGATACTAAGCGATCATGTAACTTTCAGAAGCCTGAAGTCACCACCATCTGCATGTCTGCTCCCTTTTGCTGTTGCCATTCCTCTAAAACAAAGCTCATATTAAATGCTTTGAGTCTTGGCATAACACAGATCCCCAAACCACACTTATCCCATGACCAGTGATGAGTGTGCAGTTCTATTGTTAGAAGCAAACCACTTCAAAATACCAAAACATACGTTTTACACATATTTTCAACTCTCCTCTATGTGAACAGAGAAATCTTCTTTTGCCCTTTTTTTTTTTCTCCTTTCTTTTTTTTTTTTTGTTTTTAAGATCTCCACAGTGAGATCTTGGGTAGTTTTTTATCTTAGAGAGGTGTACATTTTACACAAATGTGTTTTGACACCAGTTCTTTCTCTCACCAGGCCAAGGAGTTCTGGGTGCAATGTGCTCCCTGAATTAGTTATGATGTCACTGACACCTAAAAATGGGCATTTTTCTGTCCTGGTTTAGGTGTCAATGACATCATCATCTGCTGCAGTGGAAACAAACCCCTAAAATTTAAGCCTGGGTATGTAAATTGAGGAGTAGCTGTTTTTTGAAATATTTTGCTTTAAAATGTAATATTTAGTCTAGACACAGATTCTGTTAATGATTTGGGATCACAAATGTTCTGTGTACAAGAGAATTGCTGTTAACCTTTAAGAGAAAAGAAAAAAAAATATTCAAGGTTATAAAATGCTTTTACATACCTGAAAACAAGAACTGCTTCTTAAGTAAATAGGAGTGTAGGTGGTTCTAGAAAATGCTAACTAACTGCCTCATAGGGCAGACTGATCCAATTTGCTTTATTCAAGTTTATCAAGGAAATATGAACCAAAACCACCTGAAAATCTTTAAATTTGTAACTGTGGCCTCTGAAACAAGTGGAGCTACAGTAAAACAAAATGCACGAAAAAGAACAATTGGGTTCTATCTCCTGAAAGTTGTGTTTCCAAAATACACTCCGCTTAATCCTAACCCAACCTCTCCCTTTGATCTATGTGACCATAACAGCTTTGGAAAAATTCTAAGCAGATTTTAAAAAATCATCACATTAACAATGACATTAACTTGTCACATTTATAGACTAAATTAAAGTTATTTATTTGGCACACATTCTTTACAGATCTTTTACAAAAATAGTTAATTCATCCTCAGTTCATCTGCCTGCAGGGCACAATCTAGTACCCATTGATCCCAATAAAAAAAACCCAAACCAAAATAACTAGATGATGCCAGCTGGTTTCATCCAGGGCAGCAAAACTGTAAAACCCAATCACTTTTTCATTCTCAGACGACCTAAACAGGACTACGGTAGTTTAAGTACAAAAACGTGGGCTTCCATTTCATGTGACAGGGCTATTATGTCTGCTTTGATCACAGATTTCTGAAAGCATTTTTAAGGAGATTAAATGCAATTCCATAATTTTCAGTGGAACGCGCAGTGAATTAGATATTGTCCCCACATGGATGCTGCTGTTGCGTTACTCTTGGTTCCTGTGCTCAAACTGCTAGTTTAGCCAAGAACAGCTTAATGTAATGTACATACATAAACCTCTCTCAGGGTGGAAGCCAGCAACCTGATGGATAAAGAGCCAAGTTAGGAAGTGGGAAACGGGGGTTAAAATCCTGGGAGATAAATCCAGGAACTGAACCGTGGTCACAGATTTCTTTGGTCAGCGCTCAGACCACAGTGTTACGGCATAAAGGGAACATGAGAGTGGTGGGAGTCCTGTGCCAGCTATTCTGAAGAAGTACAGAAAGTGCTACTACATTTTATGGGTGACTGTTCCTTACTGCTGTGCTTTAGGGGTGACTTTATGCAGTGGATTTTAATGAGCCCCTCAAGGAATTTAGCAGAGGGTTCCTGGATGCCAGGCAGGCTTAAGTGTGAAGGTGGAAGTGAGCAGCTCAGCTTTGCTTATTAGGAGCGAAACATTTTCTGCTTATAGACAGGAGAAATGTTTTCAAGTGCGTAGGCATCTTTCAAGTTACCAGCTATGATGCCTCAAAGAGTAACTCGGTGGGCGTTTTCAGAATCCCAATGTTGCACACAGGTATCTACATTTTTACCTAAGTCTCTCTTTAAGTCTCCACATCCTTGTGTGGACGAGCACAGATCAAGACAACACCACTGGTTGAACACAAACCTCATTTTTGACAGTGCTTATTTTAACTTGGTGCAAAGTGACACCTACTGTCCCTCTATATTTGTATTATTATCTGGAATTTATTTGTGGTGGGTTTATTTTTGTTTAACAGTAATACCTGTACTTGTGTAGAAGCATCTTGAAAATAAAAAATAAAGACAAGACCATGTAAAAATAAAGTCTGCGTACATTAGCCATTAGTATTACCATCACTCACGGGTATCCTCACAGCAACTTCATGCCTTAAAGGTTCTGGAAGTTGATTGATTGTTCCCAAACTACTACATAGTTTTAGTTGATTAACCACATATATTTTTTGCCAATATGTCTGGCTACCTTTTAGAAGTTAGTGCATTGCTGGCCGTATTACAGAAACAGATTTTTTAAGGATTGGAATCAGATTTGGCAGTAAAGGGTTCAGTTGCAAATTCATAGGTGATCTTAAAATTTCATTTGACATAAAAGAAAACTCTTTGCAATGGAAAAATAAGAGCCTGGATTCTATTTAAAATGACATCTCCACTTGCAGCCTTTTTTTTTTTTTAAGCTTTAACATAATCCGTCTCAGGGACAGTGCTCACTGAAATTTCTGGTATTTTCCCTGTTCATTTGAGATCGTCTTCCTAGGAATGAAGTAACATCCTGTCTTTTTAAAAGCAGAAAAATATCTGCTCAAAACGTCTTCTCATTAAAAGGTCTTTTGTCCTTTTCTTTGGCTTTTTCAGTTTTTAACGAGTTGTTTATGTATCTCAATGGTTTGAAAAGACAGATGTATTTTATGTAATCTTCCATGTAAGCTTTTTTCATTTCACTTATAAATTGCTTTTCCATATTTTAAGATGCAGTTACGTTTTCGTGGAAAAATCACCAAAAAAATTGCGAGCAGTTATTTGTTGCCCACCATGAACTTCCAGATAAAGTGGGTATAAATTGCAGTGGGTAATAAAATCCCAACTTATAAATAAGCCACAATTTTATTGTAGAAATAGCAATTAAAACTGTGTTGTTCTGTTTTATTTTTACTATAAGACTGTAATATATGAGTTTCATTTGGGTAACAGTTAAAGAGTTAACAGCGTGCGCTCTGTTTTGCTCAAAGGGCAGCTCTAGGTACCGAAGTGAGAGACCCCAAGCTGCCCAGAGATACAATGATGAACGGCCTCTGTATAGCAAAGGGCTTCCAGAGCCCACCAGGAAAGGCTGTAACCTATACATTAGAAATGTTCGTAAGGAACGAATATATGTTCGTAAGGAACAATGAAAGACAGAGATGCCAAAACTGTGAACCTTGTAACTGAATAACAATAATTTAAGGCCATATGCCAGGTTGTATATCGTAGATTTCTGCTTCCTGAAGCACAAGCTTGACCAAAATGGTGTCCTTTTTTTTCATCTCTATAAACCTTTCCTCAGTTTACCGTCAGATACGCTTTTAACTCTTATAGGTTTGGACACAGTTCAAGCACAGAGCCTTAACTGCATCTTGAGCCTTAGTCTGCAGACAAACAAAAGACAAAACAATTGTTTTGGTGGTTTTAACAGATGTGCAAATGTGTACTTTGTCTGTTGATTTGGAGTACCAATAAACGTGAAAGCTGTTTGACCTGTGGCAGAGATCCCAAATCTGACTTTAAAATCACCAGTGTTACTTGGCATTTCTTCACTGAAACAGGCGTTTCATACCAGAGAAAGATCTTTATTGTTATGACTTGATATGGAAGTGGTATCCATAAATATCCTAAGCATACCCTTAAAAAAAGAATGTATGCATACTTTTAGATGGGAACAATCGAAATCTGGTGTCTGTGAAGCTCCCAAAGCAAAACACAAGGCAAACCAAGGACAGATTTGCTGTTTGTGTTCTCTCTGGTGACTGTGGTTAGAAGTTGTGAGATGTTTGTGTTTTTGCTGACTTTTCCTCTGTTCAAGTCCTGCTCTTGTTTACATTGTTGTTTTTAAATTGGATGTAGTCAAATAGCTCAACCATAACTGGCAGTGCTTCTGTCTGCATAGGGCTTAAGTACTGTTTAGGTTTCATCGTCATCCTCTACACAGAGCTGCGTGTCATCAGACCAAAAGTCATGCTTTTTAGGGCTGCAGAGCTGGTGAGGCATTTACAATAAAATAGCAGGAAAAAGGGAAGGGAAGGGAAGGGAAGGAAAGGCAAGGCAAGGCAAGGCAAGGCAAGGCAAGGCAAGGCAAGGCAACAAGAGGAGAAAAAAGTAAGAAAAGAGACAAAAAAGGCAAAAGAGAGCTTGGATTATCTAATTTGGCCTAGATTTATCCTAGTGTTATTTTTATTAAATTTAAGCTGATATCATTTGCTGAAAACTCTTCTCAATTATCCCATTGTGTTGATTTCAATACAGTGATATGAAGGAGCGGAATTTCATCCGGTATACTACAATGTCCAGTACACACAAACAGAACTAATCTACACACAAATAAATTATGGAAGTCTACATTTAATATATATTTATAGAAACATTCTTTTTTTTTTATTTAACAAAATTATTTTCAGTTAGAACAATTCTCTTGTGCTCATGTTTTTTGGAAGTAATCCCAAGTTTTCAACCCATCACCTAGCCATAAGGAAGCTGTTGAGAAAAAAAGCCAGGCGGTGGACTATACTATAGTGAGATAAGTTCCAATATCACTGCCACATTATAAAAGTATCTGATGAAAAGATCACATTGTATGAAGTCAAGAGACCTCTGATTCTCTGGCGCATGTATTACAGGAGATATTGGTATCCTATAAAACTCGACATGAAATACCTTGTACAGTTCTATCCTTTACGCATATAAAAATACTTTATAGTTCAGAGTATGCTGACCACATATGACATTTCACATAGATATTATTAAATTAGCAAAGTGCTATTGTTTTGATGTGTACCTACTGTATTATTTTTTGTTGACAAGGAGACACAGAGGTCAGTTTCTACTCCTGACTATTCAGTTTTTCCATGGTCATTGATGCGTTAGTCTATCCTGAAGAAGAACTTAGTTTGCTGTGTACTAGTGATAATGAAAAAAGTTCATGAAATTTCAAGTATAATAAAATAAACCATAATGGTCATGAACTTTTCTTTATTCCTACTGTAATTGTGAGAAATGGACAAATTTAATAAAAGCAGTTATGCAGAAAAGCAGTTTGCAATTTCATGATGGAATTTTCAGTTTTCCTCACTCAAGTTTTAAGTGCTTTTAAAAAGAAAAACGTGTGTTTGAATCCTAATATATGACTTTTATTCGCTGAAATGGTCCCCAGGGCTAATCCTGCGTGATCAGTATGGATCTGAGTGGGGGAGAAGCCCACCTGGAGGAAACTGGGCCAGCACTCCTAGCAGAGATTGGAGCTCTGGAATATAGCAAGGCCACACATTATGTTCACATCCCTTAATTGAAACTTAGTTCCACAGGGCTGTCATAGACTAGAAAAGTAGAAATATGGCTTCCTTTACTGGTCATGTCTTCACAGCCATCACAGATGGTAGTGAGTTTCTCAGCTTCTAGTCCTGATTGTCCAGATGTGATCTTACTCTTGTCCTCGGGCCGTGCAGTCATGACAGTGTGGCACGGCGCCTGACTTGGTAAGCTCTGCCACAGCATTTGGCCCATAGTGAGAGGATGAAGTATAGAAGTGATGCAGAATTGAAAGGGTAACTGCCTTTCTTTTTACTCACCCATCACTGTAAAAATACCTGAGCTGCTTTGACTTTCTTATGAGAAAATACGCATTGCTTGTTTGGGTGTTTGGTTTGGGTTTTTTTAATATCTTAATGACAGAGTCAAAGTTTGGGGATTTTTTTGGTGGTGGAGGGGTTGTTTCCTCTGAAGATCTGAGAAACAAAGCTAAAAAGCATCAAACCATGGCTTTTAGGAGTTTTGAGGACAGTTTTAGAGGGATATTGCACTCAAACTGTGAATTATTCTGTAAAACATAGTGAATCCATTACTTTTAAAAACTCAGAAGATTCAGGAACAGACTCCTTAGAGACCACTAGAACTGTAGAATCATATAAGGATATGTTATTGACTCCTATACTTGGTCACAAGCTAATCAGACTATGTGTATTTTAAAGCCCATTTATAGTTCAATTTATGACCAATTGCACTATTTGTATGGTATTTAAAGGTGTCACAGACAGTTTGGATGTAATCCAAAGAGCAAGCAAAGTTTTCTTCTTCCTCTAAGAACCAAGCAATGCACTTTTCTTTCCTTGATGAAAGATCCTGGCTCAGCAAGCTGAGCTGCCTCGCAAAATGTGTATATGTCTGAAACATAAGAAGCTTGCACTGACAAAGGAAAAGCCAAAACTGAAATAAAGAAAAGGCAGCTAGCTTGATGACAAGCTGGCATGTTCAAATTTGAGGCTCAAATTCAATGTGAATCACAACCATGTGAATCTTATCCTGTTTCAGAATTGAAGCAGAGCTCAGGTCTTGCAAACAGAACGATTCTGCCTCGATTTACACATGTGCGTAGACCTGCTCCAGTCCATGGGATTGCTCGCTCACCCGCAGAGCTACATGCAGACCGGATTATCTCATTAATGCCCTGGAAAGGCTTTCTGATTTATTTTTTTCTTTCTGATGAGTTACCATCATGACACTTTTCCATCTTTTGGAAAGGCTACATGCAGGAAGGACTGTTGGATATCATGAAAAATAGTTCCTATGAAAATAAAAGCTGGATAGATTTTTCAGCGACACTACCAGGACTATTTTTACAACCCTTTAAAAATGCACAATTGTTTCTAAAGACTTGAGAGAAGGGTTTCAGTAGAAACAGGGCATCCGTGGTTTCAATGTCTTACTGCGCTGGGAGTTGGGGGGAGCGGGGGCAAGGAGAGGGAGAGGGAGGAACAGATTGTAATAATAAAGGCGCACAATAGTATTACACATGGAGTTTAACATTAAATAAAGATTGCCTAAATTCCTACCTGCGAATGCTTAGCCTGGTGTTTGTTACACTTCCAAGTGTGAAGGAAAAGCCACAAACATTTATCATGATTGTCAGTAAGGCCCCCCTTCCGCACCTCTCCCATGCTCTCCTCTCCTTTCCCTGCATTTCAGAGCTGTCAACATCCGTGCTTGCTCAAGCCCCCATTTCTGGCTGTTAGTGCGTTACGGGATTGTTTTACACGGCCTGCCTAAGAAGCAGCAGCTTGATTTGAGTAGGCAGGGAAGGGCTTTTAGGAGCTGGGAACAGTCTGAGACCTGGCAGCATTCAAGGTGTCCCCTCTGAGACTCGTGGCCGTTGAATTAGCTCAGCACACACCAAGCCCTTCGCGCGCAGCATCCTCTACCAAGCACTGCCATTTTGGGGAAGGCCACTCTCCGGCAGCTAGCAGTGTGCTGCAGCGGACCTAAGCTACTGAAGTTGCTCTGCGCTGAAGTCATAGGTCCCTTTTTCTCCTAACCGAGGAATGCGAGAGACTTCTCTTATCTCTTAGCAAATTCTTAATATGATTGTTCTGTATTTACGTCTTCCTACTGCGTTCTTTGCTTTTTTTCTCCTTGGCATTCAGTCACTTTTCTTTGTCTTATTTTATCCCTCGTACAGATTATCAAGGTTTGTTCAGTGACCATTCTTAGATTTTCCTACATTTTATCATATGTAGTACAGTGTACTACAAAATGTAGTACAGTTGTCTCAGAATCTATCAGCAGGGGGAGTGCTTTAGGAATAAAATTATTAATCCTTATTATTTTTAATGAAAATGCTAGGCAGTTACACAGAGAAAGTGCCCTTTGGGTGTCTGAAAATGCTGCACTGGGGAAGGTGGGTTTTATGTCATGTGGACACAAGCGAGGTGGGACTAACTCTGCAGGGAAAGTGGAGGTCTGTGGAAAAGATTTCAGGAACATCCAGGGATGATGAAGACTCCCCTGAATTCTGTCTCATTGAAATGAAATGAAATGCAAAAGAGACTCAGGAGTGAAGGTGCATTTGGCTTCTCCATTATTTCTGAGGAGTGCATGTTTCCCCGACTCCCTTTCTCTCTCCTAAATGGCCGCTATGAGGAGTGGTGTTGTGCCAAGGTGACCCATGCTCTGGTCTGTGGTCATCCCTGGGCAATTTGAGCTCCCCAGGTGCTCAAATTTGTGCTCCCCCATGGTGCCAGGCGCTGGGCCAGCACCTCCAGGGCCAACCCCTCCCACCCCACTAACTAAGAAGGTCCCGTGCCCTAACAGGGGCACCACATCCACATGACCCCAGCCAAAATCAGGTCTCCAGCTAGAGGAAGCTCAGCCCAACACTGGTTGGGTGGAGCTTCTGCCAGCAGTGCCATGCATTGACGGGTTAGGGTTGCCCTAAAGTCTTCCAAATAAATCCCACAAATCTTTAGGGGACCTTCTAGTCTTTCCTGGAGCGGTACAGTAGATGCCACAGTGACGGCATCTCCTATTCAGGTATTTCAGTTTCCAGCTCCAGCAGCTCAAAGAAAATGCAGTGGGGATGCTGCTTTCAGACTGAATTCTTTGTAGCACCTGGGATTGAAGGAAGGAGGTAGTTAATACTTATCCTGGTTGTAATTTTTGTGATGGAGGTAGGAGAGGAAGCATGTGGTTAGGATTATAAAGGGCTAATGACATGACAGTCTTCAGTCATTGTCAAACTGAACTCCATTCACAGCTAGGCATGAAGGCATTTCTTTTTCTTTTTAGCCACAGCAGTCCCCCTGAGGAATCTACACCACCAATCTATTTTTAATTATGGTGATTATTAATAGATGATTTCACTTGCAGTCCCAGTTCTTCTGTTTGCCACTCTTGGTATTTCGTAGCTTTAATTTATGCTGCTTTGCTGCCATTGTTTGGCAATTACACAAGTGCACCTTCACCCTCCTATGTGCTTTGTGTCGTCACCGCACAATAGCAGGCATTGTCCACATTTTGAAGAAGGTCTTATGCAGAAATTGGCTATAAAAGTAGCCAGTATTTCAGAGATTGAAATGGATATCTCCTAGTTGCACAAAGACAACTGAATGAGATATCCTAGGGTTATTGAAGTCATTTTTTGTAGCTATCAATGACTTATCTGTTTAGGATTCAGACACTCATTCCTGACCTCTGTTGTGGTTTCCTTTCAGTATCTGACCTTAGATTTTATGATGGTAGGTACTCTTATATTTGATAATCACTGCAATTTTTTTAATAATCAGACTGTGTAGACACTTTTCCATATGTAAAAACATGTGTCTTAAGTATTAACAATTTTATTTTATTCTGCAACTCTGCTCAGCTTTGTATAATTTTTTAAAACGTACTGTAGGCTGTTAAGGATCTTCAATACCCCTTTAAACTATGCAGATAAGCTATGAAACCCATATGTGCCACCTCCAACGCTGACTGTGACATGTATTGTGGTCTCACAGAAAAGCAAGCTGCTAGTTATCGTGGTACAGATTAAATTCTTTATTTGTCGGGGAGGACTCACAGATATCCATACATTTATAATTCTTCAGTGCTAGTGTTATACAACAGGGGAAGCTTCACTATCATTTTCCTGCCCGCGCCATGAGTTTGTAGGTGTTATCATCTCCTGCCTACCTTCATGTGATCTATGTGAAGAAAGAAAATTCAAAATGTCAAAGCCAGCTCAAACTCCCAGAGAAATCTACTATGGGACTACCAACCCACCAGGGAAGTTTGTTTCAGATTAAATCGAATCATTTTATACAGATCTGTCCATAACAAAACTTTCCCAGATGCTGTAAAATAGTATCATGATGCTTCTGATTCTAAGCTTATGAAAAAGAACAGTTATACCATTTTGCATGCAGATTTGTGGTGGCTTCTTTCTAGTTCCTATTTATACAGATAAATTGTGTGCTTTTTCTGGAGTCTGGTCCTTAATCCATTCCACAGACTATTTGTATTGAGTAGGACTAAAATAAGACTTCCTCCAGAGCAAGAACTTGAGGTCTAAGAGGCTTGATAATCAGAAATGAAGTGGGATGGGTGAAATAATTTTTTGCATCTTACTTCACCTTCCATCCCTCTAAATCCAGACTAGGTTTATGCAGTCATGTTCATATCACTCTTCAAAGGAAATGCAGAATGAGACAGACATGAGTGTCTCCTCTGCGGCATTTCTAGCCTAGGCACCTTGTGAAATGTGGAGCCCCAAAGAGATAATTCTGATGGTGGTGTCAACACGCACTGACACTGGGCTGACATAAAGACGTACGCATTTAGAAAGATTTTGGAAATCATTCCATTTGACACCATTGTTCCCTGTTTTCTTTCTGGCTTCCTTTTATCATGTTTCCATTTTGTTCCTAATGCTACATTTCTTCTTCTCCGTATTTTCCCAATGTCCCACCCTGCTCTGAAAGACCACTTTTTTCTAAGCTAAAAATTAATATTCTGATCACATGGAAACAAAGGGAGTGGTGTCCCAAGTTGGTGAAGGAAAGCCTTAATTTTTCGTGTAACTTTCAAAAATGTCTCAGTCCTTTATTTCAATGCTGATACCATTGGAAGCTAAGGATAGAAAAAAAAGAAAAATATATTTGTTCAAGAGGACCAAACCTCCTCCCCTCATATACAGAGAGCCAATGTAAGATGGCCAGCCCTAGTGATACAACGCAGCTGTAATTATCTGTGTGGAGGCTGCATAGAAATATGGAAGTGATTTTGAAATCAGCTATACCTCTAGTGAAGTTCTGCAGGCATGAAGTCAGGGAATTAACTGACTGAATGTTCAGAACCCAAATTTAGCCCAAATTGCCTGGGGAAGCCACTCGTGATGCAGCCAGTCTAGCAAAATAAGAGTAGCGGTCATGTCTGGAAAGTCTGGGGCCACAGTCTCTGGTGTGTGTCTGCCTGTTGTTGCGTATCACAGCGTTACCTTTACCCAGGCAAGCCTGGTGATTTTCATTCCCCTGCAGGAGTATTGAATATTATCAGTTTAAACATGGTTTTATGGTTAATAAGTACTCTTCACGCTGCTGGTAAGGGCCCCCCAGGGCCTAACAAAGATCATTCTTTGTTTTAAAAGAATCTCATAAAAGTAGATTGGTCGTTCTGATCACATAGACAGATGTGTGCAGTCCGAACGCTCCCTACCCCCTGCAGTCCGCAGCGTGCACTTGAGGAGTTCAATAATATGAACCTCACTAATCATCACGGTGTCAGTTCAGGTCACACCCGCACAGACTGAACGAGGCGTCCCTGCGTTAGATACGCGATGGAGTCCTGTCATGCTCGGAATTACAAAAGAGACACGCTGTTCTGCAACAGTGGAGGCAGAAAGCTAACCCTGAAAGACACTGTGCCTTTCAGGCCAGCAGTGATGGAGCCACAACACCTCCAATGGTAAGGCCCTTTTCCCCTATTTGTTTTGTCCCCCTTACCTGAAAGGTTCAAATTAGCTGGTCCTTTCCAAGTTTCAGCTTTCATTTTTAACTTATGCCATTTAGAAATGCATGCAGTTTTCAAAGCAAAACACCCAGGGTTCTGGAAATCAGACGCTATGTGTTTAGGCATCAAAGCGCCCAGAGGACTCTACTTTAGTTGAATCCATTCATGTATTTTTTCCATCTTCCTATAATTCCACTGAGTGCTTGATCTGAGTCTGAGACCCCTTGTTTTACCTTCCCACAGTCTTCACAGATAAAAATTTGCCGCTACTGAATCCCTCCGTCACGTCCTACAGCTCTTCACTGCCTAAACCTCCCCACTTGAGATCATTGATACACCAGCTACAAAAATCTCCTGTTAGCCTTCTGCTTGCAAGCATCCAGATTCGTCTTTGCCTCCCTGCCAGACCTGATGCTACTCATGTCCCTAAACACACAGCTCCCGTCTCAGCTATAAACTACCCGGGAATACTCTTCTCATCCCTATTGCTGGCTCTTCAGTTCTTCTTTCCCCGTCTGCACAGAACCATTCATTCCTCTTAGCTCTCTCTTTGACTCCATGAATCTGATAGATGCTAGCCTTTTGTTTTCAGAGTCCTAAGCAGATTTCTATCGCCACCAGTTGTTTCTCTACTATTCTTGCCAGCAGCTCTCATTCTAACTTTCCTCTTCCAGCGATCTCCACAAGAAGCAGTTTGTGCACGGTCAGTGACAAGTGGACATTGGTTGGTGTTTTTAAAAAATCTCAGACAACATTATTCTCTGAAGAGCTCTTCCCTTTTCAGCCATTCTGCTTACTTTTGTATGGCTGCTTTTGAGCTGAGGTGCGTACAAGACAGTCCCTTTGTTATTTGCTATAATATTTTATAAGGATTTGTTGTGCAGCTCGGAAAGTGGTGACAGTAAGTCCTTTTCTAATACACCAAGGCCACTACAAGGAATGCTCTGCTCGTTGTTAGGCAGACACCTGGGCTGAACTCAACAAGGCATTTGGCTAAAAATGCTCACTACTGACACATCTGCTTTATCCATCTATTGTGGAGGGAAAAAGAGGCGGAAGGAGTTTTGAGAGAGATGAATTATAAAAAACCCAACACCTCAAATTATTATTTTAAATTATTTGTGTTGATGTGAATGTAGAAGAAGATTAGCTGACTTTCTGCAATCACAGCACCAAAATGACAGTGATGTATGAGATGAAAGATGCTTTCTAATACACAGAGATTCTCTATTCCTTCTTCTGCTGCAGTGCTGTGTGCAACAGAGACACCCCCAAGATTTGGCTTACAAAGCTGAGCAAGAAAGTACTTTAGTTTTATTCTTTCACTGCTCTGTTTGTAGGCAGGCAACAGAGTACTTTCTCCAACCTGGAGCCCATTTAAAAACAGACAGAGCAATTTTTTTGACTTGCACGTCAATTCCACTGTCTAAAAAATCTCTTCCAAATGTAGTGCTATTAAACATAACGAATTCAATTTAAAACAACAAAAAAGAATTTTTAAATCCATATGATTAAAAACCGCTAGAAGGGCAGTGCTCGAAAATGATGTTTTTTCTGACTTGAAGACAAAATACATGTTAAAGGCAAACCAGACTAGACTATTTTGACTTAGATAAGAGCAAGGAAATAAGATATATTTGTCATGTGCCATCTTACTTCTGGGAGTACTCAATGGTTGTGCTCAATTCACATTTTATAAGAGGCTCTCTACGACGGTGTTGCCAAGGACAGTGATTTGCTCTCCTGAGAGCCCATGTGATGGGAAGTATATAGTCTATAGTGAAGCAGACAAGGATGTCAGCAGGAGCTCTTCAAATCTGTAATCCTTGATATTCCACTTCACACATGAGAACGTTTTGGCAGCTAGAAACTCTGATGAAAGCTGTTGCTGATCAAATGTCCTAGTATCTTTCCCCTAAGAGTCTCACCTGCAAGACAAGCTTTACAAGGCAGTATCTTAGGAAGCTCATGAGAACTTGCTCTCAAACCTGTTGAAGCCAGGTGGATTTCCACAGGCTTTGGATCAGCCTGTTCACTGGATAGAAAGGGTCCTTTCATACATGCGTGTTTTTATGGTTGGTCAGGATCTTGACCTGACTACTGATCTCATGGTACTAGATGACATGCCCATGTTGGTTCCTCTGGACACCTCCAGCTCTGGTGACAGCTCACATTTTCCTATTTGCTCCACCAGTAGACACGGAGAAGAAAATTTATGACTTATACAAACCCTTAGGCAACTTTGCATCAGAATTTAATTTGGGACAGAACCTCTTTCCTTTTTGTCACTTTGATGCCTGTTTATAAATAGCTCAAAAAATGATTTTTAAGACCTATTTTACTCATTGGTGTTGCTTTTTTGAATGTGTATCAAGCACTCGAACAAGTATCAATTTATGATAGTAGCTGCAAGGTTGTGTAATTGATGTAATAATATCCAACTTATTTGCTTGTCATTCCTTGCAGAGAAACCATTTGGTGGAAGAAAAAATAATGTTTGCCAAATGGCTGTTTGGCAAATAAAGTAAACTCTTTAAACAAGATGGTTTTGAGTCAGAACTTCTCCACAATAAAATACAATTCTACCGTTTACTTGGCTTGTAAATATAGATCTTGGCTTATTTCTCCCCATTAAATACTACAAAGGAGTTAACAATGCAGAGGCAGCGACATAAGCTAGGGGAACACGGGGCTTTATTTGAAGCTGCCGTCGTTCTTGTGGTTGACCCTATGAGAAGTAGCCCATAATGATTTCTCACAAAGAGACAGCAAGACAGCAATGAGAGCTCTGCTGGACAGCATTAAAACTCTGTCCATGTAAGCAGAAGCTCTGCTTGTTAGCTCAAGCTCAAGGTACTGGGAATCTGGAAAAGAGAAAAGGCTAACCTTAAAATTTACATCAACCTGTAGATGTTTTGGAGGCAGGATGATACCTGCCCTGGTCTTCTAGGTGTGTGCGTAGCCTTTGACGCTCACTTTCTTTCATTTATCTGTTTGTGGGAGGAATTTACAAGGATTTGCATGATTTCAGAACACATAGCTGGTGCTCACCTAGTATCTGTTCCTATAACACAGCTCACTCTATCTCTTTGTATCTCTACCTATCTCTCGCTAAATACATATATGTATACATATATGTATATGGATATATGGATATACATGTCTTTATATTTGGAGAGAGGAAGAGAGACAGGGAAGTAGAACAGAGATTTCATTCAGGACTACTTTTTAATTACTGCATTTGTTTTCTGTGTTCAAGATACAAAACAGATCAATTTCACAAGGAGTTTCCAGATAGGCCAGTTTCCTAACTAAAAATAGTATTACATGAAACAATGGGAGGAACACCGTGATTGTCCTTTTATTCAACCATAGCAGAATTTAGTCTCCAGTAGTATTAAGCAGTAATTGACACAATGGTTTCCAAACATTGTGGCAAGGACCTGATTAGCTGCTTTGGGGTACGGACTCCTGAACTCATCACAAATGATTCATTCCCATCAGATTTGAGACTATGCCCATAACTACGGTCACACCACCTTGGACTTCTGACTCCAAATGCTCAAGAAATGTGGCACTAACACTTCAGAGGAAGAGGCAGGCAGCTTGTCATGCTAATTGGAAAATAAGCCATACACTGGAGATATTTCTCCCTAACCTTGATCAGAAGCTACTATTCAGATTATATCCTGAAGCGTAAAGGATTTCCCCTTCATAAGTTTTACCTCATCTAACGTAACTGTGTGAATTACCTATACTCTTCTCGCTCAACTGTTTATTTCCCTTTTGAAGCATATTTCATTTTTTTTTTCATTCTTGTTCTATTAAAAAACATTTTGATTAACTTTTGTTTCATTCAGGTCTTCATTTCAAAGACAACACACTTTCACTTAACACTTTTGTTACCACAGAACTCTTTTTGTGACAATTTTAGTGGAGAAAACACTATTTTCAGTGTTTTACCTCAATGTTTCATTTGTCATGGTGTGGAAAATCCAATTTTTAAAATATATTAATCCAATTTTCTCTAAGGAACAAAGACTGTAAAGTAAAATATCTGAAAGTTGGTGCTTTGTAATTTCTTCACTTTATTCTTCTCAGTGAAAGAAGTGTTAGGGACAAAGACAGTGCATTTCACCGCATGCTCTTTTACTATAAGAACAGTAATGTTTTACAAGGTATCCCTCAGAATAACGGGGAAATAGAGCACCAGCTCTGCTCCCACCGAATGGAATGATAAACCTTTCTTTTTTAGTGCTGGAAGAATCAGCCCTTTTCTCCTCTGGCACCTTTTAATTTCACAGCATGTCTCCTTGTGTTGTACCATCTTGAGAATAGGTATACAGGTTTTCCTGATCTACTTCTCTTCTATATTCATTACATTGTAAATCTTTGCTTGATTCCTCTCAAGCAGTCATAAACTTTTAGTCTCTTGTTATGCAAAACAGTTTCCATATTTGCACTTATCTTTGCTTGCCATTTATAACCATTGCTTACTTCTTGTTAGATCCTTTTCGAAGCTGTATGCCCAGCACTGATCGTGATTTTTTAAAAGATTTTAGGATTTTAATGACTGTGCCAAAGGTCAAAAAGGATAATGTGGGCAGCAGTTTCCTTCTGTGTTATCTCACAAGCTGGGTAAAAGTGCCATATATTAAAAGCGTAGTCAAAAGTGTTGTGATGGGAAGCACGCTTATGGCAATGTGTTAGTGGCAGAGTATCGCGTGCCTTTGTATACTGATTTTAGCCCCAATGGTAGTGTAATGCCTTCTAAATGTTTTATCTCAAGGAAGCTTCTTCCTTATCCTGAATGCAAGAGCTCAGTGATACAGCTGGTGCACCATGAATGGTCTGGGGCCGTTGATTTCGATGGCCTGTATAGATTTGTCAGTGAGGTCCATGAGCTGTGGTATGAGCAACATTTGGACACGACAGGCTAATGATACTCAGTCATGGTACGTTTTGCCTCAAGATGTGACGTAACAAAGGCATATTGGAAATAGATACAATACTTGTGTGACATCCTTTGGAATTCATTATATTGACAAGTATGATGTGCAAAAGCCTGCCTTAATTTTGGGAAAGAAATAGGCAATTTTTGACATTTGTTCAGAGCTGGGACTATGAAGGAAATCAAACAGAAGAGTAATGTTTTGAAAGCAGTTTCAAAAATGTGTTCCTCTCATACCACTTTTCTGTCACAGTGTCTCTCCTGTGTGTCATAGTGATGAGAGAACTGTGGGTTGCATTGAGATGGATGATTGTCTTTGCCAGGGTGGCCCTCATCTTTCTATATGGGGAGATGAAGCATACATCCAGATTCTTACAGCTGGCAAATACTGAGTCTCACCTTAGGTGGTCACCTTAGACTGTATTCAGCTCTGCCATCTTTAGCAGTTCTCTGTGCTGAGCTCTCTGACCAATGAGAATTTTGTGCAGGGGCTTTTTCTCTGTTCTCTTTTTTTCACACCAAAAAGGGCTCCAAAGAGCAGATCATTCGGCACAGCATTCTCTGCTCTTCTGCCAGGAGAACGTCTGAACTGCAATGAGATTTATATGAGTGGAAGCTTGCACACATGGGAAGATGTAGGAGTTGGTTGGAGGTGTGCCCCCAAAGAGAAGCTGAGGTGGATGGAATGACTTTCCAGGATCTGGGATTTACTGCTTCAGAGACAAGAAATCAGTTGCATGCATGCGCTATACTGGTTCAAATTTAGAAGCTATTTTTGAACATAAGGCCCTTAACAATGTTAATTACTTATGTATAATCCTTGAAATTATATTAGTGGTAGGAATTTGAACACTACTCAAACCATTTAATAGAATTATAACATTAACATTCCTTTTGCGCTGTTTTAAAAAGCCACTGGAAACATGCAAGTCAAAATAAGCATCCAGGTGCTTAACACTGAAGGACAGCACTGAAGAGATAACATTTTCTTCAAATATTAATTTCATAACTGTATAATTTTTAACTTCTCATCACTATTTCCTTTTTCTTCTTGGTTTTAAAGGAGCTGTTGATTCTGAATGGATCTGAAGAATGAAGGAGAAACCAGGAGATGGACAGGTGCAAATGGCAATCAACATAACCTTCATCAATGTCCTTTTCCATTAGTTTGCAAAACTATTAGAAACATGTTGCAAAATTCCCACGCTGAGCTGCCATGTCGGCACAGTTCACTGGCTAACCCTTTTAAACCATAGCAAATCCAATAGGTTATTGCATCCTGATACTCCTCATTAGCGAAATCCAACAGTCTGATCCTGTCCAATGGATCTTCTAAAAATTGCTAAGCCGGTTTTATATCCAGCAAAGGGAATCTGAGGTGCTCTGCTCATAAGGTTCATACACACAATGATGCAGGTTCAGCTAATGCTTGTCACATTGTAATAAAAAGGCAATAATAAAGCTGCATATTTGGAGACACTAAAAATCATATTTTATCAGCTGCTTTGACCTTCTTGTATCAAATGGTTAATAGTATTTGGAGCAACGGAGAGTGTCAACATTACAGCCATAACGATCATTACTAATTTCAGTTGAAAAAAAAAAAGGTCGTATGTCACCAGGCTTGTTTTTACCTGTTCAAGCACTAACCCTTTGGAGACTATCTTTTTCTCACTCCTTGAGCCTTATCTTCAGTAAATGCTAATTAACTTGCCTTTACATAGACTTTCCTTTTAGTAAAATCACTGGGGAACTGTTTCTTCTGTTGCAATTACTGTTCATTCCTCCTGGTTTTCGGATTTTAGTAGCGTGGTCACAGAGGTGAGGGTAAAGCCCACGTACTGTGAAGTCCTGCCGGCTGCGCGTTGCATGCTTATAGCATGGACACCAGCTCAACGTGGAGCCTTTAAATTATTTCCAATCTTGGTTTGCACAGGGATGCATGGAATATATTTCAGCTCCTCTAGTGAAACAGGCTGTTCCGCAGCAGTGCGAGCCCATTTTCCCTCCTGGCCACACAGATCTAAATGAAAGCATTCGTTCTCTCTGCACCAGGGGTTAGCTCAATATGTATCTCTTGTACAATACAGAAACAAGAACATTAGCATACGACGATCTGGTCATGATCATCATCATTGTCATTGCCTTTAATCATAACTACATTTTTCCAAAATCAAACATGATATGATTCAGTACATATCCCTGGCTAAGCTGCGTATATTACAGGGCCATTTTAAGAGCATACAGATGGGTATGAGTTCCATGGTTTGGTTGGGTTTTTTTGTTGTTTTTTTTTTTTTTCCTACAGTTTAATATCTCAGTAAGTGTTAGAACAGACATATTTCCCTAAACTGTCCTTTGTCCTGCAAGCATTGTTTGGGAACGGCTCATATGTCTCCAGACTGGCCAGTCTATTCCTGACCCACAAACAGGTGTTTTGACAACCTCCAAACACTTGTAGTTCCTCATTAAAGCACTATGAATGGCACATGTGAACAATCATGAAGCCTTTGCCACTTTTTAGGCAGTTCTGCTGCAACAACAAAATATTAATAAGTTCTCATTCCTTTGAATGACTTTATGAGCAAAGATTTCATTTTAAGATTCACCTCCAGCGAGTGTCATATATCAACATAATGGATAGTTTAAAAAAAAAAAAAAAAGAGGTATGGTCATATTTGTGGTTATATGGCCTGACCAAAACTATTTGGAACTAATATATTCTTTTTTCTGGCTTTGAATTGCTTTTATTAAGCAATGACGAGTGTGTTCATAGTAAATCTATGAATATAGTATGAATTTTCACTGTCTCTTTGAGAATAACTTTGCAGATTTATCATCAGTTTTAATACATGTGGGTTTTAAAAATGTGTGTCCTTTAAATCTAGGAAGGGGATTTGGGAAAAGGTCTGGAAGAACCACTATGGCTTCTTCTAAAGTGCAAAATCCTTGGTGAACTGAGAAATTGAAGTTCTTTCTGCCTACAACCAGTTTCTCTTGTGGCAAGGCAACAGCAGAATCAGATCAGACAATGATCTTCTAACAAAAAATCCCCTATGCCATCTTGTCCACCTGAGAGGAGTTCTATATAAAGATGTGCTTGGTTGCAGAAGCTGAAACTTCACAGATTTAAATTTATTTTGTAATAATAATAATAACAATAGTAATAATAATCTTTCAAGTTGAGTCTTGATTGACTCCATTTGTACTCACAGATTTTTTTAAATGAGGGCATGCTTAACATTACAGACTGTGACTGACCAGCAGGGTATTTAGAATTTGCCTAGCTTTAAGCCCATGAGCAGTGTTTTTGATTTTAAAATGACCCAAGCTTAAAAAAAAATGAACGAATGACTTCAGCTATAAGACTATTCTACTGTCTTTGTTTGAAATCTATTGAATTAGGAGAATCAGGAATACATTGTGTGAAATGCCGGTCTCAGACAGCTCATTGACTTCAATGCTATTTGGGTTTTTATCTACCACTTTCTAAGGAGACTCTGAGTCTTCTTACTATGTAGGTGGTAGGGGATCTATACACTACAATGAGTCCTTATACCAGCTGCCAGTGAAACAAGCCCCTTGTATTTTTCCTATTAAGTCATTTAAGGCTATTATAAACTTACAGTCCAGTCTTGAAACTGGGGAGTAGGAGTATAAATTTGAAAGTTTAAAGTTGGTACAGCTATATTATACTATGTATTTCCACCAAATCTTTTCTTGTTTACATTGAGTGCAGAGATATGATCTATACGAAAAACACAACCACGGACCTTGTTTCATTGAATTCATTTCACCATGTTCAAATGATATGTATAGATTACTTCAGTTTAGCTCATCAGAAAGATAGTAAAAGCTGGCTAGTATTCAAGGACCACCTCCTCCAAGCTCAGAAGCAATGCATACCGACAAAGAGGAAGTCAGGCAAAAAAGCCAGGAGGCCTGTGTGGATGAACAAGGAGCTCCTGGACAATCNGTTATGTATTTCCAACAAATCTTTTCTTCTTTACATTGAGTGCAGAGATGTGATCTATATGAAAAACACAACCACTGAGCTTGTTTCATTGAATTCATTTCACCATGTTCAAATGATATGTATAGATTACTCATCAGAAAGATAATAAAAGCTGGCTAGTATTCAAGGACCACCTCCTCCAAGCTCAGAAGCGATGCATACCGACAAAGAGGAAGTCAGGCAAAAAAGCCAGGAGGCTTGTGTGGATGAACAAGGAGCTCCTGGACAATCTCAAACACAAAAAGGAAGCCTACAGAGGGTGGAAACAAGGACAGGTAGCCCGGGAGGTATACAGAGAAATTGTCCAAGCAGCCAGGGATCAAGTTAGGAAAGCTAAAGCCCAGATTGAGGCAAATCTGGCCAAGGGCATCAGGGGCAACAAGAAAGCCTTCTATAGGTATATCAGTGACAAAAGGAAGACTAGGGAAAATGTGGGCCCATTCAGGAAGGAAACAGGAGACCTGGTCACCCAGGACATGGAGAAGACTAAGATACTCAATAACTTCTTTGCCTCAGTCTTCACTGGGAAGGGCTCTAACCACACCGCCCAAGTCACAGAAAGCAAAGGCAGGGACTGGGAGAATGAGGTACTGCCCACTGTGGGAGAAGACCAGGTTCGAGACCAGCTGAGGAACCTGAAGGTGCACAAGTCTGTGGGACCTGATGAGATTCATCCGTGGGTCCTGAGGGAACTGGCAGAAGAAATTGCCAAGCCACTATCCATCATATTTGAGAAGTTGTGGCATTCCGGTGAAGTTTCTGCTGACTGTAAAAGGGGAAACATAACCCCCATTTTTAAAAAGGGTCAAAAAGAACACCCAAGGAACTACAGGCCAGTCAGTCTCACCTCTGTGCCCAGCAAGATCATGGAGCAGATACTACTGGAAATTCTGCGAAGGCACATGGAAAATAAGGAGGTGATTGGTGACAGCCAACATGGCTTCACTAAGGGCAAATCGTGCCTGACAAATTTGGTGGCCTTCTATGACTGCGTTACAGCATTGGTGGATACGGGCAGAGCAACAGATGTCATCTACCTGGACTTATGCAAAGCACTTGACACTGTTCCACACAACATCCTTGTCTCTAAATTGGAGACACATGGATTTGACTGACGGACCACTCGTTGGATAAGGAACTGGCTGGACAGTCACACTCAAAGAGTTGCAGTCAACGGCTCCCTGTCTGAGTGGCGAGCAGTGACAAGTGGTGTTCCTCAGGGGTCGATACTGGGACTGGTGCTGTTTAGCATCTTTGTTAGTGACATGGATGTTGGGATGGGGTGCACCCTCAGCAAGTTTGCCAATGACACCAAGCTGTGTGGAGGAGCCGACTCGCTGGAGGGGAGGGATGCCACCCTGAGGGACCTGGACAGGCTTGAGAGGAGGGCCTGTGCAAACCTCATGACGTTCAACAAGGCCAAGTGCAAGGCCCTGCATGTGGGCCAGGGAAATCCCATGCGCAAATGCAGGCTGGGCAGACAATGGATTGAGGACAGCCCTGAGGAGAAGACTTGAGGGTGTTGGTGGATGAGAAGCTCAACATGAGCCAGAAATGCACACTTGCAGCCCAGAAGGCCAACCATATCCTGCGCTGCATCAGAACAAGTGTGGCCAGCAGGGCGAGGGAGGTGATTCTGCCCCTCTACTCCACTCTCGTGAGACATCACCTGGAGTACTGCATCCAGCTCTGGAGCCCTCAACATAAGAAGGACATGGACCTGCTGTAGCGTGTCCAGAGGAGGGCCACAAAGATAATCCGAGGGCTGGAGCACCTCTCCTATGAAGACAGGCTGGGAGAGTTGGGGTTGTTCAGCCTGGAGAAGAGAAGGCTCCAGGGACATCTTCTAGCAGCCTTGCAGTATCTGAAGGGTGCCTACAAGAAAGCCGGAGAGGGACTTTCTACAAGGGCATGTAGTNACACTGAAAAAGGGGAGATTTAGATGAGGTATTAGGAAGAAATTTTTCCCTTTGAGGGTGGTAAGGCACTGGAACAGGTTGCCCAGAGAAGTTGTGGATGCCTCATCCCTGGAAGTGTTCAAGGCCAGGCTGGATGGGGCTTTGAGCAACCTGGTCTAGTAGGACGTGTCCCTGCTCATGGCAGGGGGGTTGGAACTGGATGATCTTCAAGGTCCCTTCCAACCTAAACCATTCCATGATTCTATGAATAGTAGCAGAGATTTGTTGATATAATGTAGATTCAGGTACTATATAAATTGATGACAGGACCTTCTTATGGAAATGGCACTTTGATCACCTTAAAATATATATCTTGGAACAGTTGTTAAGAAAAGAATGACTGTGTGTTCAAAATTATGGATAGAAATGTGTTTTCTTCCCTCTTAATATTGAGATCTCATACTACATCAGCTGAGAAGCAGATGCTGATGATATAGTGTGTGTATGCAGGAAAGTTCCATATTAGTACAAAACAAACCCAGAAAGTCTTAGAAAAATAGTTGCAGGGGAAAGAGAGGAGAAGAATGACCCATCTCATCGTTCTCCTCTCTGCTTTAATGCTATGTTTTGTAACTACTGAATGAAAGCGTCTGGAGGGTGTGTTAACAGGCACACAGCTGTAAGCCCCACAGAGCTTTAAAACAGGCTGCATCAGAGCAACTTAACTTTATTTTGGGAGGTTACGGGATAAGTCAGAACCTGATCTCCATTACAGCTAGATTCCAGAGATATGATCTATTTCACCAAGGGCTCAGAGTGGCCATATTATTGGAAGTGGGTGAAAATCCACCTGGATTTGGCACTTCAGACATGCCTAATTAGAATTCTTTAAAAGCTGTAATGATTTTTAGAGGACTACAGATAGACACCAATAGTGTAATGATTCTGTAACAAGTCTGTTCCTGGAAACTGCCTATGAATTCTCACAAGATTACTGTATCATTTACATGTTCCATACACCTCTCAGTTTCAGAAAGAAAATTAAGAAAATCCAGGGAAAAGCAGGAAAGACTGCATTAAATTGCTGAATTTCTGCTTTGGAAAATGGTAAGCAAGAACCTGTAGATATTCATAGTGGAGTATCATTGTTAGCAAAAGTCTGTCTTGCCAGACTGGAATTTGGAAAACATAGTTCAACTTCTGTTTCTGCCTGGGGCCTTCTTTGCCATTGACTTTCTTAAGCAAGTCATCAGGACCCAGATCCATCTCACCTAACTTTACCATCTAGAAGGGGAATTTCTGCTCTAAGCTAGTTGCTTAGGCTCTGTCCTTCATCATTCTACAGCTAGAAGACATTTCACTCCCCTTTCTAGATTCTACATGGACTAAATCTCCTCTAGCTGTATGTCTCTGATAGTCTGTTCTGCATTGGTGCTAATTTCCTCCTGGGCTCCTTCCACAACAACCCCTGAGCATGAATGAAGAGAGAGCTTTGCCTCAGGGTCTGCTCCACACAAGAGGTATGGGCCACACCAGCAACCCCTGCTATTTTTGCGGAGACATGATTACAGAAGAGCCTAGACCTCTGTCTTTAACTAACTGTCTAACTTTGAGATAGCTGATATTAGATGTGATGAATTCAAACACTGGGTACCTACATGCTTCTCACACTGTAAAATAGGAATAACAATAATCTTTTGACTGTCTCAAATTATTAGCATTCAACTCTGACCTTTAAGTGCTCCTGTGGTAGAAATGTGCAGTTCTGTACAACCACATTAATACCAATTAGATAGAATTTTACATATCTTCCATCTGAATCGCAGAGTCATAGAATGGTTGAGGTTGGAAGGCACCTCTGGAGGTCATCTGGTCCAACTCCCCTGCTTAAGCAGGGCCACCTACAGCTGGTTGCCCAGCACTGTGTCCAGATGGGTTTTGAATATCTGAGATGTACTGCTATTGATTTTCCTATTACTGGTTAAACGCAGTAAATATTTATTTTAAGTTACCAAGACTTTGGGTTTTTTAAAAAGAAAAAGGGTACAAAAGCTTTAGCTTAGACCATTCTTTTTTGGGGGGAGAAAGGGATTTTATTTGCTAAACCTAGCAAGCAGATCGTAGATCGATACAGATAACAGACTTGAAGTCCATGATGACATTGCTTTGCCAGCTCCTTCGTTAGTCCTTAAAAGCTCTTTTTATCTGTCACAATTTCCCGCATATGAGCAGCCTTTTATTGTTTTGGTGTTGCAGTGCAATGGATTAGCCTTTCTCCGACGTTTTTTTTCAGGGTGGCTTCAAAATGGCTCAGAAGGGCAAAAAAGAGCCAGGAGGGTTAAGCCAAATTTATGCTGCAGTTTGTTGGTACCCTTCTGAGTGCGCTCACAGCGCGCTGCCTGCTGACTTGATTAAATGCGGTACAAACCGTTCTCCACAGCTTATTGCAGCACTGGGGCAGGTGTCCAAGTTGCTATGTTAATTAAATGCCACTGATATCTGTGGAAAGTTTTGTGCCTCCGGTTACTGAAATGACAAACACAGGGAAACTTACAGAAATCATCCCGCATTTTATGAGATGAGCAGAAACCTTATCAGCACAACACCGATTTCCAATGTGTTCCCATGAGATTTGGTGGGTGAGAGATGCATCAAGCAACTGGCAGTTTTATTTGGGGAAGAAGAAGATCTTGGTTTTCTCTGTGTGGTTCAGCATCTAACGGACAGTCGCAAATTTTTATTCTCCTGAAATCTATCAAACCTGGGAAGCTGGAGTTACTCGTGTGGCTCTCTCCAAGTGGCTCATGGCTGTGAACACAAAATGAGTGTAACATTTCTTGCAGGGTGGGGAAGACAAAAAAAAAAAGGACAGGCAAGAAAGAGTGGGGGGAAAAAAAAAGGAAAGCGGCGTACCCACACCACCGCCGCTCTGCCGCGCTCCCAAGATTCAGATTCCAGTTTGGCCAGAGATGAAATTGATAGCTCTGCGGGAGGAATGTGGGAATAATGGGCTACGGACACTATGAATGAATTATGCACTGCAGGCACGGGGCTCCTCAGCGCATCGCTGTCCGAAACTTTATTTTTATGTGGCACATATTTAGAAAATTGAGGAGCGCCTTGGAAAGTTGGGACAGCTGGTGAGCGCGTGCGGGGCGCCGGGGGAATGCCGGGGCTCTGCCAGCAGCCTCTGGCCAAGCAGGTCTCCAACGCGCCTGCCAGCCCACCGCCCCAGGAGCAGCCCCCCGCCGCCGCCGCCGGGGCCGGACAGATGCTGTGAAAGGGCTGGCGTTAAGTGCCTTTTGCAGGATATTAAACCAGCATCCTAACTGGTAAAAAAAATGAATTGTCACTGACATTGTGTCGGCCCGCTTGGAGCCCTCTCTGCTACTTTCCGCAGTCTGGTAACCATTACGCGCAAGAGATCAATATTCGCCTCGGTGCTGGAATTTAAGTAATGATTTCCAATAAAACCTATTTCAGACCGTACTGGCTAGAGGACAGAGACAAGCCACAAAACATAATGCACTTGAAGCCTTTCTTTTCTTGTCTTTTCTTTCCTTTTTTTTCGCTTCCTTCCTTTTCTTTTTTTTTTTTGTTTTTTAAAAAAAAAGAGACTTGAATAATGGAAGGGAGATCTAGCGATAAGACGCATGCACGCACACAAAAAGGAGGCATTTTGGTCCTGGCCAATCTGCTTAGCTAATGGCTGTAAACTGACACCCCTAATGAAATAAAAATGTCTCGGTGCAAGTGCATGGCTGCGCAATTGCTACCAACACCCAACCCGGCAGCCCCAGTGATGGGTGCTGGGGAACACACCCTTCCACATCACTTTTTTCACTTCTCCCTGGTTTACAGCAAATAAGACATACGTTTCCAAAATGGAATTAAGTAAATACTTCAAGATTTTGTGCTGCAGAAGTCTGACGTCTTTAGAAGCGGTGAACAGCTCCAGCTCCCGGTAACTGTAATTGACACTCCAGGTGCTCAGCACTTCTGAAAATCAGGTTTCTAGTACTGTTCCAGTTCTAATTTTCCTACTTGAAAGCAATCTTTTTTTTTTTTTTCCCTTTCCTCTGGTCTTTGCAAAAGATTCTGAAGGGTGTAAGAAGATGACTGGTACTTGAGGAATGAAATTTCTGATCTATTATCTGTTAGTGAAGGAAATAATTTACAGAGGTGAGATAGATAGAGACGTACACATATATCTTCCAAGTTGTCATAGTTTCAGATTTTGCCTTTGGCCTCACTGTACTGCCTAGTTTCTTTGTGTCCTGCAGTGCAGACTTCAGACAGAGGAAAGCCCCTGTCCAAGTGTGCTAAGACTGGACTACTGTGGTTAAAATGGTTTCCCCTGGATCTCCCTCACAGCTTGCAGTTGTCTGATTTCAATCAGTGGCAGTTCTCTCCACATGTCTAGCCATCAATCTTCTCCTGCTCCTGGATGAGTGTGTCACAGCATGGTGCATGTTCCAGTTAAAAAATAGACTGCACCGCAGCTCTCCCTCCTCAGTCATTGATAAGTATTCCTTTGATATTTTTATTAAAAAAGAAAGAAAACACATTATGATATATGTTTCTGAAAAAAAAAAAAAATAAAAGGAAAGAAAGCCCGAAGCACACCAAAGCCCTGGAGGCTGTAGGAACAGCAGGAAAGAGGGAGGGAGTTTGGGGTTATGTGCTTATGATGAAGCTATTGCTTGGTAAGTTGCAGTTTGTGTAAGAGTTGAGGATTTCGATCTTTATTGTTTTCCACCCTGCACTATTCCAGCAGTAAAAGTTCTCTGGACATTGTGAGAGTCTCCGGTGTTCATCTGCTTCACACCCGTTCTTTCCCCCACAGTGAATAATAATTGCTATTTGAAAACAGAGCTGCTTAGAGATGGAGGGGGGTTTGTACAGAAACTAAGCCAAGCACGTCATAGTCCCTCGATCTCCCCTTTGGACCTTCTGGAAAGCAAAATAAATGGCTGTTTCTGTTTTAATTCATCTTTTAGATTATTGAGCGGTCTGCCAGTCTCCTAGACCAGCTTCCTCTGTGTGGCTGAAGTACGTGCACAGGAGCATCCAGAGGTTGCCCGATAGAGAGGACGGAGTGACCTGTCTCCACATAGGTGTCCTTACCCAAAGTAAACCCACCTTCTGAAAAGACTGAAGCTGCAGAGAGCCTGCATAATAGCTGTGCTTCTGACAAAGCACTTTTCCATGACAGAGCTCAAAGCACTTTATAAAAGAAGGTTAGATTATTATTCTTGTTCTATAAATTGAAAACTCAGACACAAGGGGGAGAAGCAAATTGTGCAAGGAGGCAAGTGACTTGGGGGACTATAAAACTCCTTTCTCTCAAGTGTCAGGGCTGTATTTAGGAGGTGCCCTACTTAATATCTCACCCAGTAATGAGCTTTTACTGTTCATATATCGAAGCTGATGAGATTCAGCAGTTAAAGAAAGATTGCATAAATAGGCTTGAGTCAGCCAGGCTTGAGCCTGTTTTTCACATATGATGTAAAAGTCCATTTCATTTCTCGTGCCGATAATTCTAATTTAGAAAGAAAGTGAAAGGGGAAAGCAGCCAGCTGGGAAATAATCACATTTAGGAACGGCAATTAAAAACTAACCATTTGTGATACTTATTTCTTAAGCTAAAATTAATCTCTTACATGGTCACATTGTCTCTTTTCAATCAGCAGTCTGCAGTGAAATCAATTGATTCTCAAATCTCCACAAAGTTTTAAGAGCCCTTCTCCGTGATATTAAGTAAAGCCCCTAAATCTGGAAAACTCACCCACAATCACAAAATTCACTTTCTCATGGAAAACCATGTGATGAAAGCCATAGGAAATACTTACTGTTAAAGCAATTCACATGAATAACTAACTTCAGGATGAAAACTTTGCCACCAACACTATTAATTAATAAGAAAGAGATTTTATGGTCTATTTTACTTTTCGTTGTGTATTTTGTTGGCTCATTCTTCTACACTGGGGACTGGTCAATTTTATTTCTATGCAAAACAGTATAGTATATGTTGTTCTCTCTCTTCCTCCCCTCTGGTAGGCAATGCATCTCAAAAGAGTGAATACACATAATAAATAATGATTAAGTAGGCACATTTCTAGCATAGATTTGTTGCTCAGTAGGATTCAGTTATTTAAAATGGTATGGAAGAAAATATAAAATCATGGCAAATGACATCAAAAATGGTAGTTATGAGTAATGATGAAAACATACCAGTACTGCACAGAAATCTGGGCTGATTAGTAAGTTGGCCTCACCTATATGACTGCTAAATGCCACATGAGATGGTTAATTAAGACCTTTCATTAAGAATGAAAAATATGGATTAGTTTTACAGAATGGTCGATGGTCTTTAGGCACAAAGTGACTCAGAAAAGGATTTAGTGTTTTTGCTGCGCAAACAGATGAGCAAGATCTTGCTCCCAGGGCAACACAGAGGCTGAGCCAGCAAAAGCTGTCCTGGATGTATGTCCGGGAGAAGACTGTCAGATAGAAACAAAGGAGTTTTACTACTATGGATTGCTGACAACTCGTAAGATCATTACTGTGATGTCTCTGTCTGCCTCTGTTGTACACATTTAAGTAGGATGTTGGCAATTTAGAAAATGTTCAGAAAAGAGCTACAAACACAACTTCAGTAACAGAAGTGAGAGAAAAAAGCATCTTAATTTAGTTACTAAATAGTGCAGATTAAGAAATTCTATAATGATGAAAGAAAGAAAATTAGAAAGAAAACTAGAGAATCTGACTTTTTAACTTAACAGAAAAAGTCATAATGAATGGACGATGAATCTCAGCAAACTCAGATTAGTATTCAAGCACACAGCTCTTTTCAATGAAGGATCTTAACTGCTGAAAAAATACCTTATCTAGGAATACAATGGATTCTCTCTCCTGTGAAGTCTCTAAATCAAAGCTGGCTGTCTTTCTGGAAGCGCAGTTACAGTTCAGGCAGCGGCAGTAGATTTCATATTGGGAACACTTGGCAAAATTCTTTGGTCCTGTGTTATGGAGAAGGTCAGGCTACACGATTATTATCGTTCTTCCTGGCCTTAAACGCTATCAATCTATGAAACATGGACTTAACTTTAAGTCTTGCTCTAAATCATTTTGCGTTCATTTGACTTCAGTGGAGCCATTTAACATGGTTGAAGTCAAGCATGCGCTCAAGTGCTTTGCTGAGTGGAGGGGGACTTGCCCTCTTGTAACTGACCGCATGCCGAAGTGCTTTGTTGAAATGGTGCCACAGGTCTTTGTAAGTCACCAAAGGTGCAACTGAGAAAATCCTTCATGTTTGGTTTTTTCATAGTTTTGAGTGCAGAAGCTACTCTTTTGCTTACAATTTTTTTACCCCCACATAAATCGTCGTGTACTGTGCAACAGAGGTGCCAAATGGCACTGCCTCTTCCTGGCCTCTTTTCCTGCCCTAGGACTGAAGGACGAGTCTGAATCCTACATGAATCAGCAGAAGTCATCCCAGGTACATTAGAGGGTTGTATGGACAGGCCATTTCTCTGACAGCAGAAAGAGACTCACCTTCTGGGAGGCAAGACAGTGTTTTAGGAGATGGGATTAGCTGTGCCTATCTACTTGAATAAACTATTAACAAAGTTACAGCTTTTATTAGTGTAAACTGTAAGAGACTGAATCAAATCAAATTGATGTGACATGCCATGATTGTAGAGGACTTTTGCATCAGAAATAGTAGTTAGCATTTGAAGCGCTAAAGTGATGGTATTATAATATCCTCATTCACACAGGCTGGTTCTTCACTGTTTCAGTTCAAAAGGAATTCAGAAGATGCAAAGTGGTATTTAATGTAAGGACTTCCTGACCTAAGATAAATAAATAAATAAATTGGGCCTCCCTTTTTAGTATGTGTTTTGGTTTTTTCCACTTTAGTAGCTGTATTTTTATGCAGCATTTATTTAATTTCAGTCTCGTAAAAAAACCCACACCCCATGTCTTCTCTTTTAAATGGTGACAAAACTCACAACTTCTGTGATAAATCTTGCTGTGCTTCTTTAAAGGGTAGCTCACTTTTTAAACAACTGTGGTGAGGTGTATTAGTCAAGTCCTGAATTTCACGTTAAAAACAAATAAATCACCCATGAAAAGCAATCAAGTATTTGGTACTGAAAAGACTTACTGTAACACAAAAATGAAATACCGACTGTGAAATACTGCGGGAAGTGCCTATAAAGTTCATTATCACTTTTCATATTTTCAGCAATTTCAAAAGCCAGAGAGAATGAATATACTTATATTTTATCTCAATCTTTCACTTTGCTTTACAGTTCCTGCCAGGCAACTTGATCTGTAAGGCTGAACTGTAGGGGCATTCCTATTAATTTAGATATTCATCTCAGCTACAGTATGCAGCGTTGATTCCTTGTTAGGCTGAATGGTTAAAGTGAGTATTTGCAACTTTGATTTACATCTTGCAAATTGTATTATTTATAGCGGTTTTGCTCTAAAATGGCTAGTTAGGAGAGTTCAGCGAAAGTTAAAATGACTTAAGCCTAGTGTTAGATCACGCGTGCTATACAGCGCTGACTTTTCCTTCTGGAGAGCTTGGTTCCATATTTACAACACAGACCACAAAGAAGTGCAAGCCAGAATTCAGCCCCAGTTAAAGTAACCCACAAACATCTCATTAAGTTGTTCAACACACAATATCAAAAGCTGAAAATATGGCTACGTGCTTGCATTTTCCAGCTCCCTGCACAATTTTAGCTCTGAAATGGTTTTCTACCACAGGAAGCGATGGCACATTGTATCTTTGATATCCAGGTCAAACAGATCCCCCAAAAATGTAAGAGCAAGGGATGACTAGAGTCAAGTACTGCCCGGTAAACATCAAAATTAAGGGCTTCTTTTTAACTCCTATCGCCTCACTGATCCAACTTTAAAGCACAGTCCCACAAACAACTGAAAGATGACAAGGAAAGCTAGAAACTGGAAAACTGTAGAAATTCCTGAAGGGGAAAAGCTTTATGCGAGCTTCACCATTAAAGGGAACATAGTCAGCTCTATTCATATGAGGGTTTTCATTCAGCACCAGGATGACCTCTAATTCCTGTGACAGTCTTGTGCTGGGCTTCACCACAGAGATGCTGAATGAGTAAGTTTCCTCAGTGCTCTCCCATCCTGAAAAAAAGGAAATGAAGAAAGGAAAGAATACCTTATATGCCAAACCACCCGCCTGGAGATACAAAGTAAGACTTTTGCTGTCTTTGATAATTGCATATAATTATGTTTTTTCACCTCAGTGTTTCATTTCAGACTTGGACATGAGAGAAAATTCCATATTGCACTTCTGCTTTTCTTCAATTAACAATAATAATAAAATAAGATTTGGAAATGTCTCGTCATTCTGGATTTACAAAGTCATTATGGAACCAGGCTAAATTACTTGGGTTAAAGAGAGGATTCTGTCCTTAAAATTATGCATGCAAAGAAAGGAAGACTGGATCATTGCACAGAGAGCTTGCCAATGACTTGTTAGACCTAAATTACTTTCCTAACCTGATCAGTGTGTAATTTCTCACAGGCCTAGTGAGATTAATTACATGGTGACAGAGACATAGAG
This sequence comes from Anarhynchus alexandrinus, assembly GCA_008711295.1. Taxonomy (NCBI): domain Eukaryota; kingdom Metazoa; phylum Chordata; class Aves; order Charadriiformes; family Charadriidae; genus Anarhynchus; species Anarhynchus alexandrinus. Next base: position 3,536,995 of record VUYV01000060.1, read on the forward strand.
CTGTCTCTTGCAGGATATCCTCCTATAGGTGAGGTGGAAAGGACATGACCTTGCACAAGGTTTTCCTATGGGAGGGTGGCAAAACGCATTTACATGAACTTTCCTCCTGCCACTAGATCTCCAACAGCTAATTACATTTTGCATCTTAGCCTTTTTAAGCGTACAACATAATTCAGCCTTTCTTCTGAGCAGGTCATTTCCCTATTTGACCCAGCGTTTTACTGTGGCCTGCAGATCTGTCTCAGCTCAGAAGGCCACAAAAACTGTCTTTTGGGGCATCAGACCCTTTTTTCATGGACCCTCACATGGTGTTTTTACTCCTTGGGCTATGCATAGTGCAAGAACCTAGGGGAGCACAATGCCCTTTTTTTTCTGAAGGGAATGGTGCTTCTTTGGCATATTTTGCATATTACCAAGCTACTGGGCATGCATTCCAAGTAAGTTCGAATGTCAGAGCTACTACATCTAAAGGGCCACATTAAAGAGATCCAAAATCAGCCCAGTCTTTTTATATAAAGAGCAGTAAAAGCTCTCCAACTTAACCTAATAAATTACTGTTGTAAAAACAGTTTTAGGTAATGTGCAGAAGTCTAAGAAAAACTGTTTTAATGGTTGTATAAAAGAGAGATTTGCAAATCTGTGAATATAAGTTAACGTTACGCATTTTTCAAGTAAAGGGAATAAAAGAGGGGCTAAAAATTGCCAGAGTAAAATGCAAAATAATGGAGTCTCAGTTTCATTTTCATCCAATTAACTACCTTGAAAATGAAAAGGCTGTTCTACAGAGTTCCTTTTAAAAGTTGGATTAATTTAACTTTGGAAGTTGAGTACTAGGAATCAAGTGCTGCGCCTGCACTTTCCATGACCAGCTGAAGGAGACGAGAACAGACAATGATTGGGCAGAGCTCTCATGAGTAATTCACTGCATACACAAAAATTTGGCTATGTTGCAGTCAGTGGGGTTTTGGCTATTGACTTGAACGAAGTCAGGATTTCGATCATGTTTATTGTAAGAAACTCTAAGTCAAATTTGAGGGAAAAAACTCTAAGTAATTGTCAGAAAAAAATGAAGTTTTGGGGGGCTGAGTTTATTTGCAAATCAAGATTTAATTCTATTAATAGTTTTGGCTGAAAAATAGGGATTTGTTAAAAAATTGTAAAGCATTGAATTTGCTTCAAACGCTGCTTTTTTCTGCTCAGAATGAATGAAGGTTAAACTGAAATCAAATAATGGGCTTACCCATCTGAAGATTTTTCACTGTTGTTTGTGAAGTCTTTGTGTTTACACAATTGATCTTTTATTGCATTGCCTTCTTTATCATTTTACCCCAAAATTTCTGTTTCAGTTTGATACAAATTGGCAACCTCCTTTTCTTTCTGATGGCAAGACTGAGAAGGCCATTTTTCACAGAGCTTCATATAACTCATGTATGATAATGCATATGCACCTAGAAATATATTTTTTCAACTTACTGCTGAAAATTGCAAAAACTGACTCCTGAAGTCAGACATTTCATCAAGACAGAATAACAGATATTCAGTAGTAAAGCCATGAAATAGCAGTAAGAAAGAGGTCCAAAATTAATAGGTATGTGTCTTAAACTTGAATATGCACAGTAGGTCACAGTCAAGAGGAGGTGACCTGCTATGCCTCGGCATTATAACATGTGTGCTTGTGAATACATCATACCTAAAAACCCAGAGTTGGCTTACCTACTCCTTTTGAAAAGTGACACCTTTCCAAAATATCCTCAAAACCCAGCCTCCGCTTTGTGCCCTAAACATTTCTGTAAGCACTTTTTTCCCTGTATTGTTATTTTTGCACCTAATTTTCAGGCGCTTTTTAATAAAATGTAGTGTACAGCCTATGCAGACAAGTTCTGTAATTCTGCGTGCAGGGCTCAAGCACAGCAGCATTCCTCTAACTGACTGGCACCTTGGCCAAGGTGCAATGCAAATATTAAACAATATTAGACGGCTGTGTTAGCCACTGCTGTGATTATCCTATGATCTAGACACCCTCTCACCGTCCAAACATTTAAAAAAGTTTCCATTCTTTTTGGTCCTAAGTATATTTTAGACACCTGCTGTGCCTGTTCCCTTCTATCAGAAATTATATTTGTAGGTGTCAATCAAGCCCATGTGGGCCACCAGTTAGAATAATATTGCACATTGTTGTCTTGTTTTTCCTTCTCTGGTGGAAAACAGCTTTAGTCTCTCAAATGTTTCCCGAGCATTGTCCCATCTCCAGAGCAATGGTATACTTTCTGTGAGGAGACCCAAAGTGTCCAGTTTTGCGGAGGAAATGGAGCTAGCACCTCATACAGTCTCCGAACACTGGAACTAATTTGGATTTCTCTCCTCATTCATACACTCAGTCTTCTCCCCCCACTCTGCTCCACCTGTTTTCCTTTTCTACTGAAGTCATACAATGAACTGATGACTGAAGATTTTCCTATCCACAATCCTTGCAATTTCTTTCCAAGTCAGGGCACAGCATGATAGCTGCACTTAAATGTATTTTCATTTTTGGGCCAAATTCAGCACGGTACCACCCCGTACAGTCCATTGAAGTCTGAGATTACACAAAGAGTAATTCAGTCCACTATTACAAAGGCTTTAACTTGTTTTCTCGCCTCACTATGAACACTAATTGCCTAGAAAACTTTCATTGCATTTGTAGTATCTGGCAACTTTAACTCTTTTTTTCCTTATTTTGCCTCTTTGGTGTCTCCACCTGCTGTGTGGTGCTGCTTCACTTCCTGAATCATCTTCAGCATCATTCGATACCTGCAACCTGTTGGACACCCACAGCTTCATTCGTTCCCTTCCCTTCCTTTGCCAATTCTTTTGCTCACTCATTCATTTCCCCATAGATAATCCAGTTACCTCCAGGCAGTATCTCCTCACCGAGCATCTCACTGCACTCGCACAGCTGGGAATCCTCCTCTTCTGTCATTCCCCATGCCCAGCTGAAAACTACCAGGATATCCTTAAAGTACCCCTCCAAGTCACCGGGCACTCTGAAAACCCATGGTGTTTCCTGTATCCCAAGCAGTGATTTCTCAAAACGCGGTGTTCTCCTCCCATCGCCTCCAACAACCAAAACCATTTCTGGCTTGTGCATTGTAGTCACTTAACCCTCTTAATGGGAGAATCCCAGCACTGCCAGGAAGCTCCAGTGTGCCTGGAGTTTCACACAGAGAGAAAATTTGATGGGGAACTTAGCAAGAGAGAGTGCTTTGCCCCAAAGGACATACAGTACAGTATCGAGAGGGGAAAAAACCCAACAAACACAATGTCAACAAAACCAAGACAACGGCTGAGAAGGGAGATCAAAATACAGGGTGGTGACATACCCAAAAAGGTAATGACAAAGGCAACTTTCCTGGGGCCAAGGCCCTCGCTTCTCCACCCAAACTGCAGGTATCAATAAACAAGATTCACTTGCATGTGGCCAGAGAACAATCAAGCCAAAAAACCTCACAAGCCAAGTGCTTTACGGTTGAATTTGTGTTTGGATGGCAGCGAGCTGGGGCAGTGCCCCACACATTGCTCAGGAATAAGGTAAGCGCTGAGGATGGGCTGAAGGCGGCATATGCCACATCTGTTATTTGCCAAGGGGAGGCCGCTGCATCTGTGGTTTTGCCACCGGCTCCTCGGAGCAAACACGTTCACTAACAATATTCCCCTGAGCAGCAGCTGCAAGAGGATCACTTAAAATTGCATAAAGCATTAATCTGAACTCCGAGACAAGTTTGGTACCGCACAGTTGGACGTAAGCCAAAGTGTCCCATGTAGTAAAGGGGAAGGGGGGAGGGAAGAAGAGAAAGAAAGGAAAAAAGAAAAGACAGTCCTGTCAGTGGTTTTAAGCTGCCACTTTTTTTTTTTTTTAAATGGAAAAATTGTTACAAATGGGTTCTTCAACATATGTTATTAATTTCATTGTACTGGCTTCTTGCCAGTTAAGCATCAGTCCTGGTTTCTTTGCTTTCAGTTTTAACTAGCAAAACTCATGAGGTCATTAACGAAAATGGACACGAACTTTTTTTTTTCTTGCACACAACTGTTATGGAGCAACTGACTCTTCTGAAGGCTTTTATTTAATAAAACTTCAGCTTCTTTTTTTTTAATAGGGAGATGTGCTCCTCAGCAAAATCTGGTGTTTCTACTATAAACAAAGCAACATGTGAAGGACTTCAAACACATTTACTGGTACTGGCAAGAGTAACAAAATCAGAAAATTTAAAAAACACTCATAAATGTTAAGTAACGTTTCATAAAGCTACACTGCTCTTTGCTCAATATGTATACGTGATAGAGACCAAAGCAGTACTGAAAAATAGCAACGAGAGAGAACGCGGTTTGATAAAAACATCTACATATGGAAATGTTGATTGAATGTTATTAATGTTTGATTTGGCTTGCAGAGAACTGCAAAATCCACTTGAAGAAAGAATGCCGTTTCATGGATTTCTGTGCAAAGCAGCATCTCCCACATTGCGAGAGCCACGCTGAGCTCTTAATCCAGCGAGCACACTTGCTGTAGGTGCGGGCAGGGGACACAGGCTCATTTGAAGAAAGAACTGGCTTATTTTGCAAGTGGAAACTGGCATTACTCACCCCAAGGAGTAGAAACAGAGATATGGGGCTGCCATGAAAATAGTGTTCTTACCGGTCTCTAAGGGTGCTAGTCCCGCTGTGCTGTGGCACCCCAAATGCCTGCAGTCTCCACTCTCTGTCCACTTCCTGGCCAGCCCGTGATAGCCAAGCCTGTTGTGAAGTCCTCTGCAAACACTGCTCCCAGTACCCATCTCCAGGACTAAGCTGAAGGCTGTGCTTTGTAACCTAGCAAATGAGAGGAGAAAAAGGACCTTCTAAAGGCTTGGCCCCACTCTGCCCCCTGCTTCCCATCTGCCATGTACACTTAGCAGATGCTGTTGGATGGTGGGCCCTGGACAGGACCTGGCAAAGAAAGTCAGCACCAATGTCCAGCGAACCTTACGTATCGTATCTAGCTACTGTGCCTGTATACCTGTAAAGAAACTGTCCTTTAGGAAAGGAGAAAATAAGTTTCACAGCAGCAGGCATAGCCTCTATGGGTTATTAGTACCCGTGACAAAATAAGTACTAAATAAATGAGTTAATAACTACATCTTAACATTCAGCAGAGCTACCAATTCGCACAAATAGCAAGGCTGGAGAAATGCATGCTCTTATTGCTTTTATCTTTGTCCTTAATTCCCCCCCTTCTCTGCTGTTGTTTAGTACATGCTCCTATTACATCATGTCTAAAATTAGTTTGCAGGATCAGGCTTTCTTGTGAAATATTTAGTGCTACTTTCTTTAGGCGAGACCAGGAATTCTACAGGAAAGGCCTTTTTTCACTACTTTTTATGTCTTAGCCTGATCCTGCTGCTGCCAAATGAAAGAATGTCTTTTTCTTGGCTTCAAAGAATCTTGGGCTGGGCCCTGCGGCCAGAGACCACAACACGGCATACTTGTTAGATAAAGGAAAATGTATGTGTGTGTGTAAAAATAGCTGATCTGTCTGCTAGAGAAGATGAAATCATGCTCAGAGATTTCTTTTCTAATTAAAAAATTATGATTCAAATGGAACCAAAGTCCTTCCCCTATGCCTGAGCAGCCCTGCAAATTATACGAGAAAGAGATACAAGAATACAACTTCCTACTCCAAAGATGCAGAGACCATAGCAGATAGATAAGGATATGCAGACGTAATCTAATATCCAGGGCTCTGTTACACACAGCTATGCATGCATACACACAAATGTATGCACAGTTTCCAAGAAAGTCTCTGGTACTATAGGCTTCGAAAGTACATTTTGGCTAGATAAATGCTGCAGATCACTACCTTAACTGTCTACCTCTTCCAACAAACTATTTTCACAGCTTCACTCTAATTAAATTAAGATGTTTTATTTGGTGGAGAAGGATGCATGAGAAATTAAAATTGCTCATGTGGTTATGGGTTTAAGGGTTTATGTAACTTCAGTCCAACTCTATATTTTACTGAGAGCCTTCTGTGCCTTAAATTAAGTGTCTGTATTCCATACATATTTATAAATGTAATTTTTCCCCTCCCCTCAGATGATTTGTGAGAATAGGTACTTTAAAGTATAATGGACCATTTTTAATAGGTCCCTATCTTTGCGTGGTCTGCTCAGTTCCTGGTTGTTTATCTTTCACCCTCAGGAATATTGCTGGTCCTGAAGGTCCCCCCAAACGTATCTGGCTTCTAGATCCCCTCAGTTGATCATGGCAAGGACAGGCCACAGAAACTGATGAACCTAAACCTAAAAAATGTTGGTGCTCTTTCACTTTAGTTTTGATTGTCTCAAAATCCATCCCAGAGAAGACAGATATTTAGGTAAGGTTCAAACTTATATTCGTTTACCTCATGTAACTTTAGACATGTGAAAGTTGGTTGGCTGAGGCCGTGCCTACATCAGCGTTTTGGTTGCAGGGAGCAGCAGTGTTTTGAAGTGCATACTCCGATCATCGCTCCTTACTACACATTGGTTTGGTATGCAGAGCAGTTTCAGTGGGTTGAAGCTGGATTATTCTAGAGGGAAATGAGACCAGGAGCTCTACTTCCAAGACCAAATGCTTTCCAACCCCTAGTGGGGATGTGAGGATGCTAACCCCGCACTCGTCCTTTGGACAGCTCTGAACCATAAGCATGACCTCAAGTAACCCCCCTGAACTGCATGCAGTGTTGATATTGGGGCCTGAGCACCAAAGCTGCTTTGGTCTCCTGGTCTGTTGCAATTGCATTGAGGTACTTGCTAATGTTGACACAGCCCAGCTCTTGGCTGGCCACGTCAAGCTTCCTTTATGGTCAGTAGAAATAAGTAAGCAGAGGCAAATCATCTTCCTTATCTGAGGCAGCTATCTCAGGACAAGATAAATGGAAAGGACAACCAGCTTAGATGCACAGAGTGAACTTTCGTGTCCTGAGTGAAGACAGTCAATTGTGGTCCCACACGCACAATTCTAGATATATTCAGCAATAGGTGAGGAACCAGCTGCAGACCATTCTCATGTGGTGTGCAGGAGGAACGATGCTGCAGCCCTACATGGCAGGAGGGGACATGACCCTCAGGGGAACCTATGATCAGGGTCTCATCCTGGGACCCCATGCACAATTGTGATACAAGCTTGGGGCAGGACCTGTAGAACTGAATACACCTGGGAACAAGAAAGGACTTCCCAGTTTCTAGTACTGTAAAGGATCTGCCCATTCCTGATGGCTCCTGCAAACTTGACCCTTGTAAGCCTCAGAGGGAGGAATGCACTTCTCTCTCCAAGTTCCTTATAGCTCTCTACATTTTACTCAAAAAGAAAAGAAAAATCCTCAAAGAAACAAACATTTTAGTTAAGGACATACAGAACCTATCTGCATCGATAGAATCTGTCTCATGGAAGCTATATAGACTCTACTCTATATGAATATCATCATGACACACCGATTTTTTTTTCATTTACAGTTAACTGCTATGTTTCAAATTAAAAGAAGTAACTTCATAGTTTAATTTATCCTATGACTAGTTATGTTCTGTTTGAGAACTTCTATATTAACCATTTTCTGGAGCTCTAAGGACTCACCATAACAGTTGCCAAATATGTAAATGTTGCAGCAATTACACTTTCATTGCCCATGAAAAATGGCCTTGTAAGGTTCTAAATGGATGCAGTTCTTTGGTGCTAAAAGTATTTTTTAAAATCCAGGAAAAGACTTTTTTGTTATCCCTTACTGTAGTAGGGGTTAATACACACTCTAAACATTAAAGTTTAATAGAAAAAGTTATGATATATTTGATTGATTGTTTTATCGAAACATTCCTTTTCTGATCTCAGAGGAAGACTGAAGCCAACCAGAAATACACCAATGATTTTGTCATCTGTCAAAGATTTATTAGATAACGTATTTCACAAAGAACATCTATTTGTCACATATGCTTGACTAATCTATTAAACAGGCATGACTTCAAAGGATACATAGGTGCAATAACCCGTTCACACAGAGCAAGTGGCAGGACTGGGATGTAACACTTGCAAATTTAAAGAAAGTGGCATAAGCATATGCTACAGAAAGGAGAAATATCCACATACATGGGAAAAGGCGAAGTCAACCGGATTTGTGCTCTGGCTATGCATAGCTACATACTGGTTCTGGCTATAAATTTTTTAATGGCTATGCTGTTCTGTCAAGATCAAAAGTTTCGGAGGAACGTGTTGATTTTAAAAACATTTTGTTTCCAAAGTGAATGACAAGATACATGTGCTTTTGAGTTTTACCAGAAAAATACATCTTTGATTTTACACTTCATATATTGGAATATAAAAAATAATATCTGAAATAAAAGGAATTGAAATCTACAGTTTCCTTGACATAAGGACATTTTAACAGCTTGGTTTACAGAATATATTTTTATTCTCATTCTGACTTGAATCAAAATTGATTTCATTATGTTCAAATTTTGCAGATTTTAATTCTGACAGGTTCAGCTACCCAGGCATTGAAGCACTTCTATTTTAATAGTGTCCTTTCCTCATCCCCAGGTGATGTGTGGTAAGGAAGCAAAATAAGAAAGCATTAGCCTAGGTGGTGGCATTTCATTTCTGACTGCAAAATGCAGCATACATGACACTTACACTTTCTTCTCTGTTATGGAAGGACATGTCCTATGACATCCACTTTTAAATTGTATGTGGTACTATTGTTCAAACTTACAAACATAATATCAGATAAAGTGGCCTAATTATTAAATCCTGCATTATACCTCAGATAATATTTTTGTGCTTGAAAACTAAATTCTTCCTGTTCACGTTGCCATGTGGTCTTTTGCAGTTTTTAGTACATTGCTGTTGAAATGCTTTCTATCATCCTTTGGACTCCACCTCATTTCAACTAGGATGCTGAGCACTGAGAAGTACATGATCCTTTCACCTTTGGACACTTGGAGTAAAAAGCAGAAAAGCGAATTCCTCTTGTCCTAACAGGAGGCGTGTTGGTGTTGCCAACACAATGTGTCATTTGTCCGTGCAGAAGGGGGATCATGGCGAGAACATGGGGAGCTTGGTCAGGCTATGAAGAAGTCTTACAGGACATGGCATCAGTCACAAGGNAGGATCATGGCGAGAACAGTGAGTAGCAGCTTAACCTCGTGGGCTAACAGCACAGCTTTCATGCACCCTGACGTTACCCTTTCTGGGCTGAGGAGGAACCGTTCAAAAATAAATGATATGAATGAAAACACCCAGGCTCCAAAATCCGTATCGATTTCCTGTTCAGTAACACAGTCTGAATGAGTGATCAGTATTTTCACTTGTTCATTTGTGAAGATGTTCCATTTTAGATAGTGGGATCTGTGAGTATATTCACAGAATTTGCCTTTGACAACAAAAATCTCCCTGGTATTGACTGCATAGATAGATAAATATTTTTATTGTGAGAAAAAAAGACAGGGAAGATCCTGAAAAGCTGTACGCATATAGGGTGTTTTAATGCCATGATTTCTGCTCATCTGCATTTCCACCAAGCAAAGCTGGTGATGATTGAGAATATCTGAAGCCAAAGAAGTGTCAGCACTTGAGAGGGGGAGCTTGGTCAGGCTATGAAGAGGTCTTACAGGACATGGCATCAGTCACAAGGAGCTTGTACTGTCAGAGGACTGGATTTAGAGTGTGGGCATTTCCCCACCATGCTCCTGTGGCAAGAACCAGCTTGCAGGTTGCCTCCAGGAGATCATCAGGTTTTTACTGAAAGCTGCTGAAATACACAGTCAGATTTGGTTTGGGAACCAGACACCACTGACTTCAAGATCTCTTTTACCCTTTTGGAAATGGTAACTTGTTTCTTTAGCTCCTAACATGGATTCCAGCTTCTGCAAAGCTCAGCAAACAAGGCTGGAAAACAAGCTGAATCTAGAAAACATATGTGAAATCAGAAAGAAACTGTGGCCTTCATCAGAGAGGGACTGCCTTGCAATGCTTAGCTCGTTATGTTTTGCTCTTCATTCTTTTCTAAAGATCCATGCCTTCCCAATATTCAAAATAAAGAGATATTTAAATTAATCCAAGGAAATGCCAGGTATAACTGGCTGGGTAATTCATGACAGTGAATAGGTGACGAGAGAGCTAACTAGTTCCAAACTTCCCTGCTGCTCAGCCTAGCTAGGAGTCTTCACATGCCTCCTGCTCCTGCAGACATCCCTGGTTTTTAGGTCTCCTGGAAATCTTTTGTTGGCACAGGGATGCTGTAAATGGCAGGCTCATCTCAATGCTGGGAGCCTGATGCCTGTCCCTGGGGAAAATACCCCGACTCATCGTGGCCAGGGTTTGAACACACAGCTTTTGGACGGGAGCTCGAGCAGATTAAAGTATTAATTTTCCTAACCGCTCCAGCTACTGTGCTTGAAACCTTAGGGCATCAGCTTAGTTTACTAGGCACAGCATCTCTATGTACTTTTATTTCACTGCTGTTTTACAGCAGGGTATTGTCTTGTACAGTTCTCCTTATCTACACTTTTAATAGGTGTTTATAGTTTGTGGCAAGCAAATAAATAAAACACCCTTTTAGAATTAGAAAACTGAAATGTAATACATATAAACCAATCAAGGCAATCTTACAATCTGACAATGATTAACCACAGCAGCAGCAAAGCGAAGCTGTTTGTATGGATTGGAATTTAAAAAAGAAAAAAAAAAAAAACCCAAACCCTCCCAATGATCTTTTTCATAGGTTAGCAACCAAAACTTCTAAATATACCATGTGTTAGATTGAGCTGATCATCAACAATAAAGCAGATTTCATCTGCATGTGAACTTTGAAGTGATTTTATGCTGACCGCGCAGCGTATGCGTGCAGTGCCGAGGCCCTTCGGCAGGACTGCGCCGCCGGCTTGCCCCCGTGCGCTGCCTGCGCTCTCGCTCGGCTTTGCCTGGAATGCTGTGGTTTTGCAGTCCAGATGTATACGCTGGTGGTGGTTTGGGGATTTGTTTTTTTTAAATGAATGGGGCTCATGGAAAGCAAACTAAATATCGTGAGTTTGCATGTGAAAACACGGCTGGGAGATTCTAAAGTAGAGTAAGATCATTAAAATAAGAACAACTTTTCTACCTCCAGTTCTCTTAATTGACTGCCTGAATATTTTCTATCTGAAAATGATTTCTCAGCAATGAGATCCTTCACAAAAATGTGCTAATTACCATGAAACTTGTTGAGAAAACAATTGGGTCAGTTCTGCTAATTTCAGCGTTAAAATGACTCATCAATAGGATCGTTCAGAAGTTACTATAGTGCAGCATAAAATAAAACCAAAATCAGGATGGAAAGTGTTATTATTTAGAATTTTATTTTCAGGTGAATAGCACACTCAGTGGAATAGAAGAAGCTGAATAATAAATGGACGCTTGGGTCAATGTGCCAAACATTTTTACTTCAGAGCATTTCAACCTGCAGAACTTTTCCACTTGTGCCCAACTTTAGGCAGATCAGTAATTCTGACTCAGCTCCACCCTTGGCTATGTGCAAACCCGTAGATGTGTCATGGAAGGTTGTAAAAGTATTTTCTGCTCCTACAGCTGTTAACCCTGCTCTGCTTTCTGGTTGTGGTGGGCCCTGCCTTTGCAGATCAGAGATTTCCAAAGAATATTAGTCACGACATTTCTGGGCTTCGCCAGAGGCAGAAAGTTCTGGAAAACTCAAAATGTGTTATTAAGCACTTTCCAGCTCTGCTTAACACAGATCAGGAGTGTGGATAGCCACCACGCTTTGCACTGAGCCTCAGAATATCCTGGGGTATGTCTGGCATGGTTACAGGCAGTGCAGACACCAGGGAGGGGGAGAGCAGCAGCCCGTGGGAACTGCGCAGTGACTCCACACCAGACCATGGTATGGAAAGAAAACGCGTTCTCTGCCGTGCAGAGCACTTTCCATTAGCAACTTGATAATCTCATTATTTCTTCTTACTGTCTGCATTGATTTTCAATGTCTTTTCCAACCAAATTTATATACATGTCTTTCATAAAATGAAAAAATTCAGCACTTCTGTGTTCTCGGGTACATTCCCCAAAGCATATGTCCTCCTGCCCTTGTGCCTCTTGAGTCCTCACTAACACCGCAGGCTGTCTCTCACTTGTGCTATTTCCCTATACGCTGTTATTTCCTTGTTAACATCTGCCTCTGCTCTCTTTACTCACTTCCTCCCCGATAAGTAAAACTAAGAGCAGCAAAGGGGGACCACAAAGCTGGAACCCATCAGCAGCTCGATGCCACTGGGGGTCCCTCAGCTCCAAGTCCGTGAGTTGTCCAGAGGGGGTGGCACAGAAGGAAACGGCAGTGGAACAAGTGTCCTTGTCAGGGATGGGCAGTCACTCTCTCCTGGAGAAAAAGGAGCTGGAAAAAGGAGAAAAAAAGCTATCCCTGCTCATAATACGCTGTGGGATTTTCTGTGTGTTTGATGGTGGAGGTGCAACCTCTGCTAGGCATAATATATTTGTGATAAAGCAGTTTGCCCTTGCAAGGCAGCACAAATTTACTTGGGTAACCTAATCAGTCTTCCTTCAGTATTTTGATTTCGATGTATTTAACTTCTGAGCCATTTAAATTGCAAAATAAGTGAGACTGTCCAGGCTGCCAGCTGTATGTGCCATTAAGTACCACAGGGTCATTGTTCAAAGGACATTTGAGTGGAAAATTATATTTCTGATATGGGACAATAGCTGAGGCAAATTACTTTTTTTTTTTTCAGTTTAAATGACTGAAATATTTACATAATGTAGATATGTTCAAACCAAAGCGACAAATGAACAGTCTTTAATAGGAACCTCGATCTTAGAGAACACCCATTTGTTTCATAAAGTTTTGAATGTAGAACAAAGGAATAAATAAAGCTGTATATATACAGACATATGTATTTCTATATGTATATCACCATATAAGTTCCTACATAAGGCATATATAGAATTGTAATTCAGCCAGAGGAGAACAAGGAAAGTATGATGGCAAATGTTTTTGATGGCAAATGGTTTTCACGTCTTCCCACTCTTGCTGAGGTTTTGCTGCTGATAAGGCATAGGACTTACTCAGTTTTTATTTAAATTTTACATCACTGGGTTCCCATTGAGGAGAACGTCTGCGTTGAATATCTTTACTAATGAGTGACAAGGATGTTTACCAATCAGTTTTGTTGCAATATGCACATGCAGAGGATCAGGTACAGTTAAGAAGTTTAGTAGTAGATTTTAAAAAATGTAATTTCCATCAGTCTGCCATTGAGTTATCCCCCCAAAAGGGCAGCCTCCCCACTTTCTGACAATGCTATTTGGTGCTCACAAAGAGCTTTTACAGTTGGTTTCTGAAGGCTGGAGCAGTGACTACAAACAAGCTTTTCCTCCTCTTGGGGGTTCGTTGCTCTCATGCAGCTGTTGTTTTAGCCTCCTGTACAAATAGGTTTAAAAAATAGGCACTTCCTTACATATAACTGTTCACGGCATCTGGAATGACAGGGTGGGCACATTACAGTAAATGGTGTTTAGAAAGAAATGTTGTGAAAACAAAGAAAGCCACACAGGAAAACACTGACAAAACCATACAAATATGTGGCTTATCTATTTTGACTATTCGCTTTCTTTATGTTTTGGATGTTTTCACAGAACGCATGTGGCCCTCACTTCCAGGCACACAGTATGTAGTTTCAGGATTCTCCAAATGGAGAGAGCAGTCTAAAAAACTGTGAATATAATTAGATATGGAATACTTTTAACAGCTGGAGGGATTTCACACTTACAGCCTAATTTACAAAACTTTGGGCTTGGCACTGTTTCAACACTAGCACTGCAAGTAATAATTTCTCTGGCATTTTTTTGGCTCCTGAAATTATTTATGTCTATACATATATCATTTTAAAATCACACGCACACAAAAAGAATACTTCTACCTGGTTAGTGATAAATGAGCAACTCTAGAAGCAGTGTCAGAAAGAAGTCAGAAAAAAGTGATCCCACACAAGGCCCATGCTTAAAAATTACAGCTAATTTCTCTCCCTGTTTATAAAAGGTCTTGTGGAAGTTTCCTGTGTCACTGAAAGTGTTTCAGACATTTTTCTGAAACTATAATGGAGTTAATTTCTGTGAGATTTGCAAGGAAAAATATCAGCAAGTAACCAGCACATCAAATATGGTAGCTAGGAAAACAGATTTATTGAGTAGGTGAAGTAGATACCATTTCTGAGATGAGATCTAAAAGAAATGAGAACAGTAACAACACAAGGAACAGATGATTATATTTAGCATTTTCATATCTTTTCTTGGCCGTGTTTTAATAGCAGAATAAGAAGTCTATACAGACTCTGGATCATCATGTAAACTGTATTCCCAGTCATTCTTGTTGTTACAGCTCCTGTGCATGATATCCGTTCACTTTTGAGGCTCTAGAAGCTAAAAAAGTCACCTTATCAGAGTATGTTAAATAGCAGAGTATTCTTCTCAAAGGGAGATGGTTATAGCTCTCACTAAAAAAAATCTTACTGAACTGGGGCAATGACTGTCTAGCAACCCAAGACTGTTAAGGCTGTATTAGAAGAAAAATATATGTTTAGTCATTTGATAATCTGTAGATCACGAATACTGATACAAAAAAAAAAAAATAGAGTAAGACAATGACTTTGGGATGATACCCAAAACAGTGCTTTTCGAAACGTGTCCCATTCCTGGAAAAATATACCATGTAAGGCCCTGACAGTGGCACACACTTATGCCTTACATTATATAGATAAATAGTTCCAAAAGAGTTTTTACACAGAGATACAAATGTATGCTCAATTTGCAGCCAGTGAAGGGGGAAGTTATTCACATCCTTCTCCTAAGGTTTGCAGAATAGGTTCATGGCTGCAGACTTCTAGGTTACAGAGCTAGTCTTTTCTGGAAGGCTGTGGAATAGGCACTTGAAAAGGGGGACTTCTTGTGTTGTACAACCTCCTGCAGCTACACGGTTGTGCACTCAGGATAAGTCTCATAGAAGTAAGTGATTCAATGAATGGATGAATGCATTTACAGTGATTTTTTTTTTTTTTAACTTCGTTTCCCACCTGTCTCACACAGCTGGTAACTCACACACTGCCTGCTATTTGGAGGAAAAGGGGCTCGCTTGCTCCATCATTAGGGTCTAGCCTGGAGCCATGGGATTCAGGCCTTTGCTAAACGTGCCGATAACAGGCATGGATTTGGTGACTCAGCTACTACAAGGAACCAGCATTGCTGAAGGTCATTTAATGTCACACACCAAGTAACCACCTCATAGTGAAACCTCTGGCTTCACCAAGCCTAGGTGGGCTTGGTGCTGAGAGGAGTGAGATGCTCTCAGCAGTACCCCACAATGCACACTGCCTGGGCTTTCTTTGTCCTTTCAGAGAACGCTGACCTCTCCTCAAACTTTCAGCCATGATGGAGTTTCATTAAGCTATTGCATTAAGAATAAATTTAGCTTTTCCCCTACAGGCACAAGCATACTTCTACTCCTCCCCCCATTCCATCCCTCTGGCAACAACTTTTAAATTTTGCAAAATTGAATGCCATAATGAAAAACCCCTCCTATACCAATACTTTCCTTTCCACTGCCAAAAAATCTTTCTCTACTGTTTATCACCGTGAGGGCTTACTCCAAATTCCAGTTAATTACAGCAACAGACATGTCCTGTAAGCATCCATCAATACCTCAAGTAGACAGAAAGGAAGACGTGAGGACAAATTCCTCATTGATCCATGTGTTTAATATATAGCACGTATGTTAAGAATTACACCTTAACACTGAGGCATGTTTCAAAAATAAAACCCAATTTGAGTAGTGTGAAAAGAGTTGTGTTTGAATATATATTGATAGCAGGACAGTTTTATTGCGAGAGAAAAGTTAGTAAAAAAAGAATATCCATAAACGGTTATTTGGCTAAAATAGATACAGGAGTGAGAATTTAATTTGCTTGGACCCAGTTCCGCAAAAAATAAAAAAGATAATGAAGGCATATATTTATAACTCCATGCCTGTCACATTTGGATTATTGAAACATTCATGCATCTGATCCAAAATCCTCTAAACCCAATCTCTCCCCAGCCTCTGGATCACGTGTGTAAAATCAAACACACAGATAAATCTTTACCAGATTGGGTTGCAAATAACTATACTTCCTGCTCCACCCCATATCTAATAGCTTTAATCTCTTTTCATGAGCCTTTGCAGACATCATCTTGAAAAGACACTTCTATCAACTCCAACAAACGGTTGGAAAGGAGCCTCCAAGTGCTGTAATCCAGCTTGAAGTCAGGGGTCCCATCACCTGCATCCCCTGCAGTGTCTGCCAGCTCCAGGTACCCACCTCTACCTTGTCCCATGCACTTGGCATGGAAAATCAGGGCAGGCTTGCCGAGTTTTCCCACCACCTAGCACGCACACCCTTGTAAACCCTACCTCTCCCTTTCTGTTTTTATTTTAGCACCGGTGAGGGGGGAGGTGAAATACAAGATATTCATGTGCCAAACAAAGGATGGATCGGGTGTCAGCCGACAATTGTCTCCACTAAGGAGGCAACGTCAGGAGCTGGCGAGATCAAACGCCGGGAGGAAATATGGTTGTAATATTAATAAACACCTGTCTGGTATTACTGTACCTGCTGGACTTCTCCCAGCAAGATAATTAATCACCTAAACCTGGCAAAACAGTCTCCTAAGCCCCATCACCATATGCATTACAAGGTCAGTCTGAACCTGCTCCAAAACCCATGCTGGGGACCCCGCAAACTCCAGACGTGGGCTTTTGAGTCAAGGAGAGCTGGCAGCTCCTGTCCCTCCCCGCGAGCTACATCAAGAGGGAAGCGTGACAGAGGATGTGAGGCTTTTGGGGCACAGCTGCCCCCCTGCCCTCGGTGGCATCGGGGAGGCAGGGATGTGGGACCAGAAAGGTCCCTGACTCCCGGCGCTGCATCCCCTCCTTCGCGTGCATCGTGGTCTGAGCTGGCTGGAGTGTTAAAAGTCACTGGAAATATTATGGGCACCCTCCAGTCCCTCAGGAAAACTCTGTGGTATTACTTTAAACACACTATTTTGCAGGATCAGGGCCCGACTTGGCCTTCCAGTCCCTTTGGTATAAAGAGGCCACTCGCTTGACCTGGCTGCAGCCCCCATGCTAACCTAGCACTGCCAACACACGCTGCCCTCCCACTTTTATCTCGCTGTGCGGACAAGCCCTGATTCGGTTACATAAATAATACTGGCCCACTGGAAGCCATCCAGCCATTAAACCTCTTGATTCAGAGTTTAAGCCCGAGATCAGGATGAGGCCTAATGCATGTGGAGTGGAGATTATCCCACATCTGCCAACCGTGGTACGCCGGCATCTGCCGAGCACCTGGCGGGGGTCAGGCTCAGATCCACCCTACGGATCCAGAGCAGCAATTCCTATATTCGCTTCTCTTACTCAAGTGGCAGGACGTCATCAAATATGTATTTCTAAGACAGATTGGCCCCTAATTGGATAGCATGCGCGGCAGCCCCAGCTGAAGAAAGTATGTTAGCGAGAGTAACAGTGCCGGGATCCCGCAGCCCACATGGGGGACGGCTGCTGCTGGAGGCACAGAGCCTTGGTCCGACCTGCACCACCCAACTTCGCCTGCTGGGTGAGGGTGCACGCACGGAAAGTAAACAGCCTTTTGGGTTTGCCTGACGCGCAGTCATAATCTCTTGAGAAACGGCATGAACAGGCACCTGCAGGAATTGAAACTAGCAAAGGACGCAGGTTAAGGGGAAAACTCCCACTGTTTCACCAGCTCCCAGGCTTTATCCGTTACCTCCATACTGCTTTATCCCATGCAAACGAATGCTCCGTTAGCCCTTCCTCCTTCAGCTGCACCAGAAGCAGCCCAGTAGCCCCACGGCAGAATACTCATTAACGCAGAACTGGTGTCTTTTGTCTCCCTATGCACACTGAGCATTTTTGTTTCACTTGCACATGCGGTCTCCCAGGCTTCTTTCTGCAGGTTCAAGCCCACAATAACTAAGTCCCCTTCATCTGCAGCATAGTAGGCTGCAGCTATTGTAATAAAATAGCTGTGATCTTCAGCAACTGCAATAGAACATTGTCTTGAGATCAATTTCCTTTTACAATAAAGTCTTGGCTTTGCCTCAGCATTTATGAAGTGGTGGGAGGCCGTTATCCATTGAAATTATCTCTTTCATATACTATACCATAAAAATATGGCCCTCTATGTGTAGTGTTATAAAGGTATTTGGCTGACTGACTGACTTTAACCACCCAAGAAGAGCAATAAGTTCAGTAATCCTCTGGAAATGCATAGCCTGGAGTGTGTTATTGCAGCTAGTACGCGGTGCGCTCTACAAAAGCAAATCACAAAAACAATTAGATTTATGCATTTACAATCCTTGATTGATACAGCCTTGACATAAATCACAGAGCTAGAAAAATACGCTGCTGGATTAGCAAACCACATGATAATAGTGTGGCTTGCGATGTCATTTTGCAGAGATATTTACGATACCAACGAAATCAATGACAGTCTTAGCAAGTTGCTGTTGTTATAAGGCGTTACGAATAGACTGTGCATCTAAATTTTTAGTGTGTGCAGAACAAATGCAACCAGGTTATAACTCGGAAAGGTATCTTGGGACAGATTCTTGGACTGGTGTCTGAGGATGGCCAGCCCGGTGAGCTCTAAAACTGCACTTGAAGAATAAACTTTTATCAATGAGCCATAGGTGGATTCTGGTGCCACTAATGGATAGAGGAGTTTTGTGGGGTTTTTTTAAATAGTATCTATGAGGAGCTAATTTTTTTGTTGTGGAGTAACTGTGTTGTGTTCACTGGTCTTCCTCATCCAGTATCTGAAGGAACAGGGAAAAAGATCTTCTTCAAGCGTGTACCTTCACAGAAATGGTGTAAGATGCAGAGCCTGGTGAAAGTCCCAGCAAGCTCCACAGTATGTAATCAGACTGTTTTGAAGTTTCACCATGGTCCTTATCACTACATGGTCAACTCAGCAACTGGGACGTTATCCATCAGGAAGCATTTCTGCAGAGCATTACTGTTAGTTCTCCCTCACACTGCAGCTCCTGTTGCCCACAGCGCAGTATCTTTATTTACCCCTGCATCTCTCCAGAAGTGAGCGATCAGCAGGGGTGCACACTGAAGGCCTTTCGGGACCCACAATTAAATACAGTGATGCTGAACTGGAGGGGGTAAATTCTCCCTGAGGCCGTCATACCTAGAAAGCAAACATTAATAAAGATACTGACTGAAGGAGTAGATAACTTCCAAAATAATACTACTACTTTTATTATAGTTTATGTCAATCCTAACAGCAGTATTTCATATAAGCCATCTTAAGACTGTGAGAAGACAGCAGGGAGGAGTGGGGCAGATGTATTGCATGCTGGTTTCAGAGTGCTTTGTAATTACATGGAAACACTTTAAGACACAAATAATTGATAAAAAAATCAGAGAGTTTATCCTGACCAAGTCACCAATTATCCAGTAGTCAGAAGGGTAGTGTATCCGGGGGGTTGCTACTTTCAACGTCAGCTGTATGAATCAAAGTTTTACAGGAGGAGATAAAACCATTGCTGGAAGAAATGATCAGAAGAAAAAATCACAAGTGGATATTTGGAAGTTGGTAAGTTACCTGGGTGAATAAGTAGGACACAAGGCCAATCCATGTGAGGCCACATCATCTAGTTTATACAGCGCCTTTAAAAATGTCTAGACTGTTTACAGTTCCCAATAAGCATCTCCTGTATTTAAGATCAGTCACAGCTTTTGATTCCTGGTCTTGAGAGCAAATAAACGGTTGTCTGCGTTGAGGGTGAATTAGACAGGGACTATGTGAGATAAGAGATTGGCTGTGTTTCCGCTGTTGTGGACTTCAGCCAAAGAAGGAAGGATTATCACTACTAATACAGCATGGGACTTTGAGATGGTCTATCAGCTGGAGCAGAAGAAAATGTAATCCAAACTCAAAATGCTAAAGCGAGGTAACTAACACGGCCTGAATTTGACAGCGTCTGAGCAGGGGTTCTGCTGGAGGTAGCCTTTTCAAGCCTATGCTGAATTGTTCTTTTCTCCACAATTTATGTTTCTGCAGCAGGAAATGAACATTTGAGATTTGGCCTGCAGTTTGAGGTAAACAATGCACTTTCCTCCCTTTCTTTTGCTTCTGCCAGAGTACAGAACCCCAAGAAAGGGGAAGGATTTTACCAGTAATATTTATTACTGAGTCAAATCTCTTCATATTTGTACACTTTGAGGCCAGCCCCACAGCCAGCATAAATCAACATAGTTCCCTCAGAGTTGCATTGCTTTGCTCTGCAGATGGTCCAGTCCAACAAGAACAGGAGAAGAATAAAAATACAGAATCCTGATTGCCAGGAATAGAAGAAAGTTAGAGTAAAAAAGGCCGGGCAAATAGCAAGTGCTGCTTATGAAATTTGTGTATTTTCTCAGTACTTGCTTGTTACAGTAGAAGCCCTGCAGGTTGGTTTTGAGCAGTTGAGAAGCTGCAGCATGGGATCGATTAATCTAGTACCATATTTCGGGGAGTATTTTATCATAGAATGGTTCAGGTTGGAAAGGACCTTGAAGATCATCGAGTTCCAACCTCCTGACATATCAATGGTTTTCTTTACAAAACAGCCTGACAACTGTTTTGTATTCCACTCATTCCACTGAATTTGCAAAGAATAGAAATTCTGCAGATGTCTCCGTTACTTTTAATCCCCTGACTTCACTACCCTGGTTAGGAAGCTTGCTGATGACTGTAATGTGTCAGTGTAATCAAAAGTGAGCACTTGGTTCTTGCTGAAGAAGATATTCCTAATACAGTTTGATAGTCTCGACATTTTTGTTTCTGGACAGTTTTATTATGTGAGAATGGTCTGCCTTGTAATAGGTGTGGTCAGCTGAACTGTGCATGGAGAAGATGCTCTGTGTGGTGCCTGAACGCCAGTGCACAGCTGATGGAGATGCTGTCTCTCCATCTTCCACACACAGATGTGCCTGAGACTGTTTTAAGAGAGCAGTTCAGATAAGGATGAGATACAGCCATTTCCCATAATGTAACACAGTCAGAAAGATCCCCCAAAACCTTTTTTATCTCCCTTTTTTATAAAGACTTGGCCTGGCTGTTTTAGCCAGGTTCCATTTGCAGAGCTTTTTTTATCTTAATGACAGTCCCCAGAGGAACTTCAGCTGTCTCAGCACTATTGCCTCAGGAATTGTGAAGGAGCTTCCAAATTTTGTGGAGACTTAGGCCACGAGTCCCTCGGAAACATGGGCTCTGGCAGTTTTCCAAAGAGCTATAAACATAACACATCTCTGGCTGCACAATCAGTGATTTTCAGGGCTCAGATAGACTACGTACAGAGCACTGGATCTCATGATCAGTGATGTGATCGCCCCTGAGCTGCCCCCGCGTGCGGCAGCAGTGGCTTGGCTGGGGCATTTAGCACCCCATGGACCCAAAGAGGGTGGGAGCATTCTCCATCCTAAAGAAGGTGTGTAAAGCTAAGCAGGGGTGTTCATGCAGGTTGCAATCACTGTGATGTTCTTCAGAGCCACTGCCCAAGATCTGTGCTGGAAACAAACCTTGAGTGCACACACTGCTACAAAGTCCTATTTTGTCCACTGCTACTATACTGAAATATCTTTTCTTGACCTTTGATGGGAAATATTTCCCATCTTGCTCATCATCTTTGAGCCAACTTTGGAGCTGTGGTCACATATGCCTTAGACCAGATTGGTAAGTTTACTTGGTTCTTTTAGAACCTGAAGAGATACTATTACTGTACAGTAACAACACACATCTACAAATACCTCACTATGCCTATAAATTAATGAGTTTCCACTTACCTGTTCATGTAAAGGAAAAAGATGAGATAATAACGTATTGCAATCAGGTTTCAAGATTTGACTCCCAGGTGCTGATACTTGCTAAAAAAATTAAGTAAATAAATGAAACGATTGCTTCTGAGGACGTAAACTTTCATTGAGGGGCACCGCCGTGGCCAGATGTAGGTACTTCAGTGCTAGAGGAAGAATAAATTTTAGACAGGCTTTTATTACACATGAGGCAAACGGCTTTACTTTCTCTGTTCAACACAAATACGCAAAGCCTGCCTTTGTACCACACTGCTACCACTCTCTTGGCAGCAATATTAAAGAGGTCCCCTTGTTTTGTTGGATATTAATACCAGGCTGCAGTCCGAAATGTGATTTTAGAAATAGAAAGAAAGTTAATTGTTGCTGGGAAATTTTAATTGAGGCTGATTAAAGGAAGCAACAAAATATATTGACTACTAAACCTCACTTCTTGTTTTAAGTGTGACCTATAATGGACTCCCCCAAATCATTACATGGTCCCTCTAAGCATTCCAGGTTTTTCATTTGAAATTCATTAAATGTTTGTGTGTCTGATTTTTTGGGGGTTTTCTGAAAAGTTTTATAGTCACAGCTGCACTAGTTATGGATAGGTTTATAGTGCTTTGCCCATCAACTGGCCCACATGTCCCGTCCAGTTCGTTTGATACCCTACCTTTCACAAGCGTTCAGCAGTTCTGGAGGTGTTCTTATAAAGCTGCCAGTAAATGTACCAGCTGGGCTCATTTATGTACATGAGCAGCCTCATTCCGGCAGACTTACAAAAAGCTAGTGGCAGTAAATCTGCGGTCAGTCCATATACGTACTTTAAAGTATTTTTTTACACTTCTGAAAAGAAAATAATAAAATATTGCTAAGCTTTTTAGTAAGTTATACGTGGTCTTCAGAAGAACTTGAATTCTCCGTGGTGAACAAACAACCTTCTGAGAGTCCCTTTTTCTTTGCAGTAAATTCTTTATGCTGTGCAATTAAAGCTGTTAGGAAAGTCTGCTCTCTTGGAAGCACACTGATGGGCTGCATTTTTGCAGAAAATCATGTGAACAAATTGCTCATTATTTTCTTTTGTGACTGTTGCAGGTGCAACATGAATAAAGGACTTCTTGAAGGCTGCAAACACCTTCTTCACATTGCCCGGGGAGGCTTGGCAGTAAACAAGGCTGGTTTAAAAGGTTCAGATGAGTGGCAGAATGAGAAGGTGCAGAGAAGCCACCATGAACAATACATGAAACAGTAACCTCAACAAAAATTAACACAGGTGAAAGGACTTCCAAAAGATGGAACGGAAGAAAAAAAGAAGTAATAATAAGAAATGTTTATTTAAGCATCTCCAGATTTACTCTGAGAGAAATCCTTAGACAGGATGTCAAGAAAGGGAACCACTTCTCCCTGACCACACTGGCCCACCTGCCAGCATCAAGCTACTCCGAAGAGACTCTTTCCTCTCTTTTCCCATCCTTTTTCTGGATTTACTCACAGCTCTCCGTGCTGTATGTGAATGTCTCAGTGCTTCCATCAGTTAGTGCAAGGTTTTATTAATGTTTACCAACAGAGATTCCAGTCAATCCCATCTGAGAGGCTTCCTGCTATGAATGAATTTCCTTCAGCACTTCTAGTAAAAGCAATGTCCCCATGATTTCTGTTTCTTCAGGATAACAGGAGCTTTCAGCCAGCCATGTGTGTTATGGCTATAACTCACTGGTGTTTTTCACCATAGCTAGTTTTCAAATTAATTATTTGCCAGCATATCTACTGAACAAAAGTTACAGCTTCATGGCAAAGGTGGACTTTCCTGCTTTGTGTTTTACTGCAAGAATACTTACGGCATGTGTTACTGTCCCCTCTGCTACCCTGCAGACCAGTCTCTCTAGCTTTTCCTATGAGATAAATAAGTGGGTTCAAGCTTCAACAAGGAATATAGCTGGGATCTTACCAGTATAGCTGTCATGGCTATCCTTTTCCAGCCGTGGTTCTGTTGCAATAAAAAGATACTAATACACATTATTGGCATCTGTGCTCCTATGCAGTCCTAGGACACTTTTCCTCTCTGACAGTTCACCTTGCCTTCTTCCTCCCTAGTCTAGAACTTGTTTTGGTGGTTACTACCAAGTAAAAATAACGTGGTTACAATCTCCATATGGTGTACTGCAAAATATAAGAAGCATTAAGAAATGAAACTCAGAATTTCCTAAAGCAACCTAATACTCACTTTGGTTTGGGGATGTATTTTTTACTTTATTAAAATGTATTTGCTGCAAGCAGCTGTCCCGTGTTCTGGAAGCCCTTTCCAATGCTTCAAATTTCATAGCAATTAACAGTTGCAGGGAACAGTCAAAATACAGTGCTGTCGACCCATACGATCATAAGTCTTTCCTAAACCCACAGCTTGTAAGTCATGGAAATTCATGCCCTAGGAAGCCTGGAGCCAAGCTGACCTAAGGGCATGGAGGCAACCAGCTGTGCTGCCAGCAAAGTGACCTGAGTCAGGGGCTATGGCTGAGCCTACAGACCCTCAAGCGTCTGCACTGATGTTCATGCTTCACGGTTAATCCAGCCATCGGTTGCCTTCTGCTCATCACTCGCACGTCCAGGGACAAAGTCTTTTCCCCAGCTTTCCATAGGAAGGAAAGAAACGCTTCTGTCTGGCAAATGGAACAATTCTTATTTCTTAAATAGCACCAGTAAATCTGTATTAGTTCAAATTCTTGTTACCTGGTCCCTTCATTAAAAGTGTAGGAGAGGTGGCAGAGGGTTGTTTTTCAGTGTCAATGTTTTGTTTCCTCTCAGCATGAGAAATTACTTGGCAATTGGTTTCATCAGGTGGAGAGAACATCGCCTACACATTGCACTCACATTATGCCCTAACAGTTCAAAAATGTTTCCAACATTTCGCCTCTTGTATGATTATATACTACAGAGAAAATCAATAGGTCCTCATATTCTCTTACTTTCTTAAACCAAGCTAGTTGGTTTTAACATTAACCTCCTTTTATTTATCTTTCTGCCAAATTGAAAAAATTTGACCTGAGGTGTGGAGATAGACATTTCATATCTTCTTACTAGTGCAATGTTGTTTGGGGACTAGTTATGTTATTGTAGAGAAATGCAATACAAACTTTATGTGTATGATATTAAGGGGGCAGCGTCTAGACAGAGATTGGGTGCCTCTAGACTTGTGTCTACTACAAGGATTGATAGAAAAATGAAATCTCTTAGTAAAGCTTTCCTAGAAAACCACATAAACATTAATGGCTTTATTTACGGCACTAATATTTTAAGCATAACATAATTGCGACTTCAGCCATTTAGAATAGCAAATGAGTCAGAGCCTGATGCACGGCTCCTACAAGCAAATGCAATAGATTGTCTTGTTAGTGTTTGGTTGGGGTTTTTTTCCCCTGTCTTTAAAAGATTACCTCTTAATCTGCTTATGTCATTAACAGAAAGGTCATCAACTGTGGCTAGTACTGATATTTTATTCCTAGTTTAACTGCAAATTTTTAAATGCTTCTGTGGTGTGCGAATTAGCTGCTGAAGAGCAGCCAGGAGTGGCAGGTGAACATGGCAGGGGATGTCAGAAGTGATTGAATTTTGGAAATGGGATGGCTGTCTTAAAATAGATCAACAACATGAGTCATAAAGAGATTTCAGGGAAACACCAACTCCTACTATTAGACAGTGAGGTAGAAACCTCTGTAGGGTCCCAGGGCTGAATGCAGAAAATGGCAAGGTTGTGAGTGGAAAAAGTCAGTGGAATAGGCTGTCAATGACTCTGCATTTTTACATTGCTGTGCTTTACCACGGTATATGAAAATACTTTGTGCAGATACAGTAAAAAACATACTGATATTTGTGCCTCATGTTTGAGAGGAAAAATTCTGAAGAGCCAAAGAAACTGTGCTGTATTTGAACAATTTTGTTTTGTGTGGTAGTGTGGACACTGAAAGAAATTGTAAATTTGAGGAACCTGAAAAATGCCCTTAAATATATGTTCACATTTTGGAAATATTACAATAACATAGCAGCGAGCTGCCAGTTCAGAGGCCAGGTCTTACAGAAGAAAACCAGAAAATATTTACAAAAGCCTAATATGAATGACTTCCTTAAAAGCCTAATATGAAAAAGATGCAAGGGGCAACTTGCTCTGAGGTCAGCATGACTTTAACTTAAATGTCAGTGTATGGCCAACATTTTCAGAAAGGGCCATTGGTTTGGGCTATCTTCAGAGCATTACCTCGGTACCCAAAGTTCAGCATTGCAGTATGTGGCATCCCAAACCAGCAGCTGCATTTGAATCTCATTCTTGTTATTCTTTCAGAAAATTCATCGCAGTTTAGGGGCTGTAAGATCGTAGTTCTGTTTGTCATTATTACTGACTTGTTAACATTTCTCTCATGCAACTTCTGCTGCAGTGGATCTGAGGTTTATTATTATGACATAACCTGGAAAACATTTTAGCTTTTTTTCTTCTCCTGGCAAGAAAACACTCCTATTCTGGGATGAAAAGATAACACAAATGAAACCAGACAAGGATCATTACATTTGCTAATCTGAAGTGAGAGATTAATGTTGTACTGTGGACTAGTTCTAAAAAAATGCAGGGTTTTACTCCGTTTTCAGAACAACACCTGCACCTGCTGAGGTGTGGAGAGATGGAAAGGATCACCGCTGATTTTCCAGTCTCTTTTATGGAATAAAGGTAGTGCTGTCATGTTTTGCGGCTTAACGACTTAAGGATTTGCATGTCACTACACCTTGTCCGCTGTCACTTTGTTAAAATCAGACTGCAAGAAAGCAAACGAGGGCTCATTAATTGCTTCAGCTTCTTGGTAGTAAGACATGGCTTTGATTTTAACTTTTTATTTAAAAATGTAAAGCAAATTTACTAACTTTTGCTAGACTGTAAGGACAAGGGCTCCTTCTCACTCCGGTGAGCAAGGGAGCGGTGAAATATATTGAGCCAGAGCTCTTTTTGTTACATTACTCGTTATTTACTGGGACTAACTGAGCCCAGTGGCTGGTAAACAGATGAGTTCAAGGCCAGCCCGTGGGTCCTTGCTCATATGCTACTCTGCAGCTTTTGTTGCTGACCAGAATATAGGATGAGTCTTTCTGATGCCGAGGGTTACAATGCAAAGGCACCCTTAGGACCCGGCATGCTCCCCACTGCTCTGCTGTTTGTGAAAGACGTGCTGTCTGGTGCTCAGCATTGCAGGCAACACTCCCAGATGGAGTCTTGTGTTATTCATGCCTAAATAAAGCTGTGTGATGGGAAGATTGTCACACAAACACACAGCACTGGCTGTAGGTCTCGGGTGCCCCTAAACCTGGGGATGGGAACTGCAAGGATGGACCAGAAAGGTAATGTGATGCTTGTGGCTTGCCAGTCTCACTCCATATCAGCTCTCACAGCACAAGCATGGAGCTGGATGAGTTTATATACTGCAAGACAAAAAAAAAAAAAAAAAAACAAAAAACCAAAAAACCAAACCCAAAGCAGAACAGTTCTTTTGCTTAGAAACAGAGGTACAGAGCTAAGAGAGAGCAACCCATATTGCTACTGAAACTTCAGATCAGACCCAGTGGGCACTTCCTGAAAATGCAGTTTCTTGATTGGCTTAAACTGATCAAAGTGTATTTTGTTGCTGGAAAGGGTGTTACTGCCATTTTGCCTGCCTTTGCCCACATGCTTCCACAGCCTCCATGCAAGGCTGTCTCGAGGTTACCACGTTCTCTCTGAAGTTGCATTGAAATATGACATGTCTAACTGCCAGTCCTGTCTTTGAAGCTTTGTAAATTAGGTATTTAATCAAGATGACTCATTTTAATGTGTCTTCCCATGAATTACCTACTGTCTTCCATCTAACCTTCAGAAGGTATATATTGAAGGTATAACTCGGATGAGACATTAACTAGTAAGACTAATCAAAACACACCAGCTGCAGTCTAATATTCAACTCAGCTCAAGGTAAATTTTTTATTCACTGTGAAGAAAATGTTGTCTGTTGTCTGGGTTCCAGCTTCGGTGCGTAAATTGCCGTACACTGAAAATCGTCTGTTCAGGTTGGAAGGGACCTCTGCTGATCTGGTCTAACCTCTTTCTAAAAGCAGGGCTGTCATAAAAGGGCTTGCTCAGGGCTGTGTCCAGCTCTGTTCTGAATACTTCCAAGAACAGAGAATACACAGCCTCTCTGGGCACCTGTCCCAGTGCCTGGGCACTCTCATGGTGATATTTATTCTTCCTTTCATCTAAGTGGAATATCCCTTGCTGCAACTTGTGCCTGTTGCCTCTTGACCTTGTAGAGGTGCTCTTCTGAGAAAAGTCTGAATCCATCCGCTGTATAGTGCCGTTCAGATAGCTGCAGGCATCCTTTAGAGACCTAAGACTTCTCCAAGCCAGACAGACTCAGGTCTTCACTCTCTCCTCACACATCGTGCTCCACAGCCCCCTAACCACACATGTAAGTGATCAGCTGCACTTTGTGCAAACATGTGAAAAGCATCAGGTGGTTCATTAACAGCTCTTGAATGAGACTTGACACAGAAGTAGGTAAAGAACCTTGGATTCAGGATGAACATTGCCAGACAGAGGGACATGTGATAACACAAAGGGGGAGTGTGCTCCAGAATATGTTACCCAGGTTCTCTTGTCTTGCGCCAACATGAGACCTGGGCCCCATGCATTGTCACCCCTTCCTGCAGCATCTCACAATCACAGGAACGTATTTTTGCACATGCTTATGGACAAAACCTTTTCTGAGTAATATGTGGGGCAGTATGGCATCACCAATGTGAATTTGGGCAGATGAGACAGAATAGATGTGGAACTGCTGGCAGTCTACAGTTTTGCTGTGAACAAGCAGGAATCTTCTGATCTCCTGTCTATAACCTCATTTAACCTCACTGAAACATTAAATATTAGAGAACTGGAAAATCCTGAACATCCCTGTAAGTATTTCGCCTTTAACCTGTTGGTGGGTCTGATTTTATTCACTTTTAAATAAGACCAGGTTTGCCTTATATGAGGAGCTAATACGATAACTAAGCCCCTTTTCAGCACAAGGGTGCAAATATCTTTTTCATTGTTCATTCCAAGGCTTCCAGAAGAACCACACTGTGCAAGAGGCATTCAACGTCAGTGTTTCGGGGGGTTCACCGTTAACGATCATGGCTGTGGATAAAAGACTGGTTGGCAAGTGATACTCTGTCACCCACTGTTGTGCCATATCCAATATCTTACATTAAGGAGGCTTTAGGGGAAATGATAATAATTTCGAGGGGAAAAAAATTAATAGAAGTAGAGGTTTGGCAAAAATAAATGTTTTATCAGGAACAGCCCTTGCCAAGCATAACATTTTCTCAGGAGCCAATCTTGGCAAAATGAATGTTTTATCAGGAGCAGAAGTTTGGAAAAAGTAACATTTTATCAGAAGTGGAGACTTAGCAGAAAACGCCTTTTTATCAGGAGCGAGGACCATGGCAATTTAAGGAGAAAGGCTTGCTGAAAGTGGGGTTTTATCAGGAGTTTTGCTTGAGGAAAATACTGCTTCATGAAGGCCAGGAACTTTCCAAAAATAATGTTTTATTAGGGGGAGGAGATGGATGAAAATAACATTTTATCAAAAAGAAGGGGGGAGGGATGGATTTAGTGAAAGTAGTGTGCTAACAGCTTCTGCCTTCCAATATGGGAAGCTTTGCTCCTGGAAAAACATTATTTGCACGCTGAGTGCTTGCCCTAGCTAAAATGCTGATTTTGACAAGCTGTGCTGCTGATAAAATGTTATTTTTGGCAAGCCCATCTCTCAAAGAGATGTTTTTAGAAAGCTCTCTTCAGAGGGAAGATGTGCAAATTGACTATAATACCTGCAGCAGAGCCAGGTACCTCTGTGAGCCAGATTTTCATCTGTTTATTAGCTCTCCGTGGTTTCCCTTCCGCCTTTTGCTTTATGGTGATGATGTTGATGCACAGCACTTTGGATCCTGAAACACCATTCTGCTTCCAAATGTAGGTCTCCTTCATCATTTTGTTTCCCTCGGCTGCTCACAGACTCAGACTGGCTGACTCTTGTCCAAGCGTGTGTTATGCATCCTTTCCCACCGGGGCTCTCTCCCCACACCTGGAAGATTGCTTACGCCTTGTTCCTAATTTCACTAGTCAGAGTTGGACACCATTGGGCTTGAGATGTCCCTGAATGCAGTGAAGGACCCAGTGGCAAAAGCCACATGGAAAGGTCTTCATTGCATCTTTTTCTGGTGTTACGAGGCTGATCGCAAAAGACTGAATCTCTTGCAAAGTACACTCTCACAAAGAGGTGCAGGAGAGAGGAAAGAAATGACTGCTCAAGTCACTTAATACATCTCCATTTCTTATCACATCTCAAAGTCATACTGTACAATACATTCATGCGCTCCCCACTGGAGTTCTGGGGAAATACCCATGTCAGGACTCTCCCATACGTGTTATCTGTAGGTATCACCACTATGAAGGAACTAGGACCATGCGTGAATGTAGGACTAGAGCCTCTTAACAATTTGTTGCATGAATATAAAAGTTGAGGTGGCATGTGATAAACTGGAACAGGAGAGCATCAATCACTATGACCAGATGGATGGGATTCTCCGTGGACATTGCAGGAATTTGCAGGGCATCATCAGAATCACTCACTGTTTATTTACAATGTCACTGAGCACCAGTGGGAAACCATGAGAAAGGCTGACTCAATAGCTATTTTTAAGAAAGGTGACAGGTGTGAGCTGGTTATCATAGGCCACTCTGTTGTCCTCCCTTCCAGGTACTGTAAGACACTTGCACCAGGAATGAAATCGCTGGTTATTTTGAGACGGGGGACTCTGAAGCTGATTTCAACTTGAGCTCTTTTTTTAAGGCTATAAGAGAAAATGTCCTGCAAGGAACTGGTGAATGAAAATGGACAAGCATATGTGGTGCAGTATGTTAACTACTTCAGCTGAAAATAGGATATGGGACATGTGAAGCACATGAAGAATCCCACATATCTGACTCAGAGGACCTTAACTTTCTTACTGTCATAAAGAAGAAAGAATGTCCTTCAGTGTTTCAAAATTTTCCCAGTGCACATTGGCCTTTTATCCAGGTCCCACTGAAGCATTTCCATGCATGAGTATTATCAGTGAATGTCATTGCATCAGTGATTATGTTTCATTGTAGCCTAAATCACTGTGCTATGAGTGATTGACTTACTACCTGTACTATGAGCATCTGTGTATCGTTGGCTTACTGATGAATTGTCATTGTATCCCCTAAAAAAATATTTTGTTGTTTTATAATTTGAGTCTTCTTGTGAGAGAGGAGGGATCACCTTTTAATGGCAAGAGACTCGGGTAAGATTCAGTTTTTCCATGGGTGAATTGGTCTAGGTAGTGAAGGCTTTTAGAAGAAACGCTAGTTGAATCCATCTTTCGCTACTACCAACAGCAACTGGCAGAGAAGTTGCACACAGAGCAGGGTAAGGTGGGTAGTGTCTCTTCTTAGTAGTAAGTAGCGGAACAAACTGTGGGGTTGAGGTTCAAATGAATCCCATATTCCAAAGAAATTCTTGCCTGAACCCATTGACTAAATTTTGGGTTTGACTTGAAACTCTGGGAAACCGCTTTCATGGAAATCTATTTGTATATGGTTTCCACCAGAAGCAGTAAATTCTTTCCAGTTCATTGGAGATTTTGCCCAGGTGATGTTAACCCAAATTTACGGCTGTGACATTTCTGCACGTTTGCCCCTGCCGGAAAGCTTGGCTTAGCTCTTCTGCACACCCCGTTCGTGCCATACACCTCCCACCAAAGCAGGGCGCTCCCCCAGGGGCTCTCCTGCAGAGCTGGGCTGTTCCCCGCTGGCGTTATACGGGTGCAAGTTGCCCCTGAAGGAAATTGCCGTGCCCGTTTCAGCCTCCGAGCCCGAGTATCCCTAGAGAGCACTCTGCTCCCCCTCCGTGACTCCGCTCGCAGCAGCGCTTACTCTGCGCTTCCCTTAAACAGGCAAGAGAACAACAGGTGCAGCAGCGAGAGGGCATCTGTCCCAGCTTTTTTCTGCTGGGTTTTTCGGTTATTATAAAGCGCTTATTAATAACATAGGGCTGTTATTGGGTTTTACACTCGATTTCCAAAGGATGATTTGTAACACGGTGAGGGTGATCCAGCCCTGTGCGTGTATCCAGAGGGGCTGGAACTATTTGTTTCAGGTTACACAAATACTTTGCTTGAGCAGAAACGAAGTAACATTTTGGCTTGGTGACTGAACAAAAAAGAAAAAAGAAAAAAAGGAAGAGAAAAAAAAATCTATTCTACAAATAAGCCTAATCCCAATGGCAAGTAGTTTCTGTCGGAAATTGTTTGGGGGGCTCCTTCCTCACGTAGGATCTTTCTGTGCATCCCCGGCTGCAGTCCTATCATAGTCTTCCAGGAAACACCGTGACAGAAGGACCCGCAAGACCTTAGACCTCCCCACCAGAAATGACTCTCGGCCTGATGCTGTGTGTTTATTATAGTAAGCTATGTCATTGACCTCAGGGGGACAAGGGCTTGGCTCCTGGCTATTGAAATTACCACTGATCTCTCTCTAAATATCTGCTGCATTTACAGCTAGGCAGAAGATTTTAACAGCCTCAAAACAATTGAAGGGAGGATTCATAGTAACATTTAAAGAACCATTATAATTTCTTTTTTTGAGAACAGTAAGAGATTAAAATACAGCCTTTGCTCACTTTTAGCACAATGGTATCGGAGTTGTTTCCAGACTTTTCCAAGTTTCAAATAATAGTACTTCCTCCCCCTCAAACCTTCTATTTCTCAAACTCTTAGTATTGTAATACCCTGCAATGCAAACATTATATTCCGTTCCCTTCCCCTCTCTCATTCAAGCCTTTTTGTCTTCCCTAAGAAAACCGCAATGCAAGTAACGTTCATGCCTTGTTTTCTCTACCTATATTTCTATCCCTGAAGGAAATTATATGATGCATTTAAACGGCTGATAGAGATCTTAAAGCTTGACCTGTAGCTTAGGAAAGCTTTCCCCTCCAACTTTTGTAAATGCTACTTTCTTCCTGTTTTTTCTTTTTTTTCTTTTTTGTTTGTTTGTTTGTTTGTTTGTTTTAAAGGAGCTTTAACGACAAGGAAACTTCTTCAAGAGGGGTCCTACCATTTTCAGAGAAAGTTCAAGCAGTTTTCAGGCTGAGGATCTACTGGGCATGACTGTTGCACAGCATTTCTGTAATAACCATAGCATGCTCTTCAGCAGAAAATACAGAACTGAGTAATACATATGTATATTTTTTGCCGTGGAAAGCTCAGCCCGTGGGTTGGACGCCGTTTTCCCTTGAGCCCACTGCAGGCAGCAGGGCTCGGTGCTCCCGCTCCGCAGTCCCACATCTCCATGCTGCGGTGATTACAGAAAGGATGGCATTTTCCCCTCTTCCTTTGAATTTGCTTGGCTTCAGGGGTTTAAGTGAGACCATTAGTGTTATTGAACTTAGCATTTGGTGGTTTATATATGATAAAGGGGTTATTACACAGTGATCCCTGTATGTTTAGGTCAGCTGTGGCAATCAATCAATGGACACTTTGCCTTTGACAGCACATGCTTCCATAAAAAAAATTCTCTGGCAGAGCCCTGTTAGCTAGTAATGACAGAGTAACCTCTGTCAAGTAATATACTTGATAAATTTTGCATGTGCTGTTGACTGACAGAAGCTCCGGCTTCCTGTCTGAGCAGCATACGCGGGCTTCAAAGAGCACAGAAACCCCTTTCTTCTCCCCGAAAGGAGCGCCTGAAATCCATGCGGGTAGAGTCAGACCTGCCTCCGAGCGGGGAATAAAACAATGCCGCGCAAGGGAGAGCTGCTTTTATGCCTTTACAAAGCTGAACTTGCTCTTTCCCCTTTCCCTTGCCTTTCCCTGTCACTCACAATTACCTGAGCCCTGCCAGCTTCGTGCGCTTGGTCGTGCAAAACACCCGCCTGGGCCAGCGGTCTGGGCTGAAGGGGGTAAGTGTCCCTCCTGGTCCCGCTGGCCAGGGCCGTCTATCTGTGGGATCGACGGGGCTGCGGCGGTCGCTCTCCCTTTGTTTAGTCTGGGCAGAGGCAGTAATTGTCTGCAGCTGCCGCTCCTGCTGCCTCGCTTTGCCTTGGGTAGCTCGGAAGGTACAGCCGCAGCAGCGCAGCAGGTCCACAGAGGTTTCCCAGGGTTTCCCAGGGTGCTGATGCTCACCGGTGTTTTGGTACGGTGCATCAGCGGACAGCAAGCCTGGGTGGTTGGGACCAGCCCTGGCAAGCCCAGCGTGCTGCTGCTGTCAACACAGCTTAGGTGCTCGTGGCCACGGCAGAGGCACCTTCACCATACAGAACCCCACCAACATCCGTGATACTCTTGGGTAAACAGATCTCTTGGGTTCCTACCTTGAAATGCCCTGACCACATGCAGAGAAGCACAAGGGGGTTTCTAGGCAGCCATGTTCCTGGTGTCTTCTCACCTTAATGTCCAGGCCAGGGAGCATAGAATCATCATGGAATCATAGAATGGTTTAGGTTGGATCATCAAGTTGAAGATCATCAAGTTGAAGATCATCAAGTTCCAACCCCTCTGCCATAGGCAGGGCCACCTCCTACTAGACCAGGTTGCTCAAAGCCCTATCCAGCCTGGCCTTGAACACCTCCAGGGATGGAGCTTCCACAACTTCTTTGGGCAACCTGTTCCAGTGCCTCACCACCCTCAAAGTGAAAAATTTCTTTCTAATCTAAATCTACCTTCTTCCAGTTTGAAGCCATTCCCCCTTGTCCTATCAATGGTGTGGCAGGCTTTAACCCTTCCTCTGTCAGCTGTTCCTTCCACACTAGTTTTCATCTCATCATAGATACTGATAGCTGTCTTTAACAGGTTATGAAAAATTGAATTTCCATGCGACTGAGCAGAGCTCACATGAAGGAGGCTTAAGCCCCTTGCTCCCTCATTAACCACGTGTATCTGTTTGTTTTGGAGAGAAGGGGATTTCATCATTTACTTCCACAGGGGCACAATCTGATTATGTGGGATTAAGCCTGAAAACCACCCTAATCCTAAATGCAGCAATACGTAAAGACTGTCAAGTGAGTGTGTGATCTCAGCACCCGCGCTGGGCTGTACGGGGCAGACATGTGAGGGAGGAACTCGCAGCAGCACCCCACTGTCAATTACTGTATGGACTAATTGGAGTGTAATTCAAAAAGATTCCAAAGCCCACTTGTCAACAGGTGTTCTTTAGGGTATACTAATCAAAACAATCTTGTTTATGGAAAATGTTATTTAAAACCAACACGTAGGCTGCAATAATAAAGTGACACAGTTTCTCAGCAGTTGCAACATCACTCAGCGAAAGCTGGCCAGAATGAGAAAGTGTAAACCTGGACCCCAATCGCATCTGTGCTTATGTGTTCAAACTGTTGCATTTTTTGCCTCTGAAATGCTCCTTTAGTTTTCATATAGGTATCTGCTAATATCAGCAGAAGTTCCTCTGGGACTACCAAAGCCAAATTTGTACTGAAATAGAGTCTAAAAGACTATCTAAATTTGAATTTTCAATGTCTGTATTTTGATTTGTTATGAGCATACTTTAGGCTTTCAAGCAGAATGCAAAATGATGACACAGGCAGTTAAATAATACTCATCATCCATCTGTCATTCATTTAGTAACGGACCACTACAGAGTTTATGATACAATAAATCTTCAAAACATATTCCTCCGTTCTTTCTCTCCAACTTAAACTTGGAAATCATATCAGAGAGGTTACATGTGGAGATTTTAATTATGAACTGAAAAAAAGATTTCCACAATGTATAACCATAATGAAAAGTGCTAAACTTTAGAAATGTAAACAATATAGCAATTCAAACCAGCCCTAAAAATTCTGAGGCACAGAAGACTGAAAGATTAATATTTCTTCTGGTGGGATATAGAAATCTTGATGAGATCATTTTATATAGTGAAGTATGTGGTTGCACAGAAATAGTGCTTCATTTACTCACAATGGGAAACATCATTTTCATTCAGGAAATTTAAAAAATGATCATTTCAAAAATATGTATTTGAGGAATACATTCATAGTCAGGTCAGACTTAATTTCTGCTGGAGACAGATCTTCTGAAAAGGCCCATTTCCATCATTTTCCATGCAACGTAAAATGTTGAGTATGTACATATGATGATTAATTAGGCACATTCCATCTAGCTATTCATTTTGTGGAGCTTGAAAGAGCAAGAAAGAATTGTTGTAGGTGAACTTAAACTTTCCCATAAAATATAGGTTTGGGAGAAAATTCTGGTTTTCCTAAAAAAAGTAACAGCAGCACAAATATTTCACCCCCTGTAATTAAAACTTTACTGTTGAGGATGTGCCTATTCTCTCTCCAGCTGCATTTAACAACTTACAGAAGAAATTCAATTCACTACCAAGGTATTCTCTGCTCTAAACAGTCTTAAGCAACATTTTGAGAGAGTTATAAACTATTCTTCCCCATCTTCTGTCTGCAAATGTGGTTGGAATACAGTTTTAAGCAGGATGAAGGATTAAACAAACAAAAAATAATGAAAAGTCAAAATATGCACACTGTGCAAAAGCATGGTCGAGTACATTTTGCCTTGT
Source organism: Anarhynchus alexandrinus (assembly GCA_008711295.1). Lineage (NCBI taxonomy): Eukaryota > Metazoa > Chordata > Aves > Charadriiformes > Charadriidae > Anarhynchus > Anarhynchus alexandrinus. Next base: position 3,573,597 of record VUYV01000060.1, read on the forward strand.
ATAAACTTCATCCAGTCTATGTGGGTTTTAACATATTTCCATGACTTTAAATAAGAAAACATCTTAAAGCACAGCCCATGGGAAACCCAAGCTTGATTAGTTTTACCTTTTACTACAGCCTGCAGAGTGTAAAACACAGCACATCAGAATTGAATTTGTCATCTCCAGACCTCACAGGAATTTTAGGAACTAAAGAGTTAGGAAGCATCCTGGTACTTCTCTTTGCTTTAATCATAGTAGAAGTTTCAATTTAAACATTCAGGAAATCTCCCTTATTTAAAGCAATCAACTCATTGCTGACAGGGTCTGGCTTTACTGTGTTTAATTTTTTGGCATCATGCAAAACTTGATTGGTTACAGCCAGTGCGTGAACAGGTCCTCTCCCTCCCCCTCCTCCCCAGAAAACGTAAAAAAATCCCCAGATCTTTTCTGAATCATTCTCAGCCCTACACATCCTAGTATGTGGGCAAACCAATGGGATATTAGTGCAAAACCCCAAATGGAAAATGTACATAATAACTAATATAGCCAAGGAAAACCTTATTGCCAAATAACTCTCTGACGTCTTTCAGCTGCAAAAGCTTAGAATCCAATTTTTGGTCCAGTTATTTACCTTTTTTGACCCTTATTTTGAGTGTGCCTCTTCTCATCTTGTTAGTTGTAGATTCACAACACATTTCTAAGACTGCAGCCTACTCTGCATGAAAGAAAGCACCCACCTTTCCGGCATCTTTGAGCTGTGGTGTTGGTATTCACACAAATTAGGTTGCACTCTCAGAGAAGGCACCTCTGGTGAGCCCTGAGGTTGGCTCTCAGCTCTAATATTTCAGGATAAGCACTGAATATACTTACACAAAGCAAGTTGTAACTCTTGATGAAAGACTGTTGGTAGGTTGGGCCTGGATTATAGTATGCCACTTCCATGCTTACCTCAGCTGATGAAGTACCTACGATCAGATGTCACGTGGAAATCACATTATTTCAGGAATGCAGAGAGACGATGCCTTGGACCAGTCTCCTCTGACTCTGAATTTCACTGAAAGACCCAAGTCTGTGAATGTGAGTCCATCATGGCTCGGGTGAGCACAGGCTGGAAGAGCCCACACTCAGGGTCAGGGAAAGATGCCCTAAATCAGGTAGGTTTGAAGATGGGTAGACGTGGTGCTTAGGGATGTGGTTTAGTAGCGGTTTTGGCAGTGTTAGGTTGATGGTAATGGACTTCATAATCTTAAAGATCCCTTCCAACCAAGATGATTCTATGATTCTCTAACACCAAGCAGTAAAACAAGTTTGAGGTATCTTCTTGGCATATTTTCCCACAGGACAGGGCAAATGGTAAGGCCACAACACACAGCTGTTCCTAAAGCTGCAAAGATCAGTGCAGTCTGCACAAAACCTCTGCTCGCAGACCAAACAACTTTCATCAGCCCTTTTCCCATGCTCTGCTTCTCAGCCCACTTTCCCCTGCTGCCCATCTACAGCCTAGACCCACACGTTCACAGAAGACAGTCAAATGGGGTTTTGTCCTGCTCTCCCTCTGCCCTGTGCCTGTGCTTGCACCTGCAATCACATGGCAGCACGTGGTCAAAGGGTGCTCACAAACCTTTGTGTGCACCTGTTTGGAGGGGCAAGTTCAACGCATCGGATGGGAAACCACTGAGCTGCGGGCCACCAAACTATGGCAATTCCATTTCTCCTCTTTCCTTCCTGATGCTTTTACCTTTAACGAGAATATGGATTTTTTTCTTTTTAGCTGACATCCACCCTGTCACTTCTTTCCAGAACAAAAAGGTGTTGAGTCCCACGGAGAACCGAAGAGCAACAAGGACAGAGTGCTCCTTCTTCAAGTGGACAGAGTGCCACTTCTTCCTTGGGGAGTTTTAGTCAGGTGGCAACAAAGTTCAGGTGGGATGGCAACTCTTTCTTTTTTTGGGGGTAGGAAGGAATAATTAAACAGTTTTATTTTGTGTCAAAGCGTGTTTTTGTTTTTTTTTCACTCATTTTAGTCTCTTTTTATGTGGCTTCTGTGAAGCTGCCTAGATAGTTGGGAAGGTGCTCTGTGGATGAAGGGNCCCTGTGCCTGTGCTCGCACCTGCAATCACATGGCAGCACGTGGTCAAAGGGTGCTCACGAACCTTTGTGTGCACCTGTTTGGAGGGGCAAGTTCAACGCATCGGATGGGAAACCACTGAGCTGCGGGCCACCAAACTATGGCAATTCCATTTCTCCTCTTTCCTTCCTGATGCTTTTACCTTTAACGAGAATATGGATTTTTTTCTTTTTAGCTGACATCCACCCTGTCACTTCTTTCCAGAACAAAAAGGTGTTGAGTCCCACGGAGAACCGAAGAGCAACAAGGACAGAGTGCTCCTTCTTCAAGTGGACAGAGTGCCACTTCTTCCTTGGGGAGTTTTAGTCAGGTGGCAACAAGGTTCAGGTGGGATGGCAACTTTTTCTTTTTTTTGGGGTAGGAAGGGATAATTAAACAGTTTTATTTTGTGTCAAAGCATGTGTTTGGTTTTTTCACTAATTTCAGTCTCTTTTTATGTGGCTTCTGTGAAGCTGTCTAGATAGTTGGGAAGGTGCTCTGTGGAGGGAGGGAAGGTGCTGGGGAAGAGGCCAGGGTGGAAGCATGTTGGTTTTCTGAAGGACACTGCTTTAGTTTTAGCCAGCTAACACTAAGTAGGAGTGGTCATATTAAGTACTCAGTATTTACAGAGAAGTATTTCACTGGATGATGCTGTACCAATAAAAAAAAGTACACACTTTCAGACTCACATACAGTCTTTAGTACTTGCAGAGTCTATACAAACTCTGTCTCTGACTTGTCTTGTTCTCATCTGTGAGCATACTTACCTCAGAAAGCCTAATGAGTACTAAAGCTGGAGTCTCCATGAGAAAAAAGTGTCTCCATCTTCCTAAACTTCTATGGACACTCTTGAGAGTGAATTTACCCCAGCAACCTGTTGCAGTTCCAACAAGTACATCTGCAATATCGATTTTTTCTCTAAAATGTATTTTCTTATACTCTTCCTCAACTTCATCCAGAGATCTAGATCCAAATGCAAAACCTAGGACCAGGAACATGAAAGGTATTTGTCTAACTCTTTGAAAGATGTAAACTTATACCTGTACCTCTGAAAACTGTGGAAGCCGCCTTCTTCTATAGCCAGGAAATTTCTCACCTTTAGTTGTACTGGGATTGTTACAAGTGCTACGACCTATAAATGAATCAACATAATTACAGGTATCAAAGTCAACACGATAAAATATCCATAAAATGCATAAATATTGGTAGCTTATGCAAATGATAAGGCTGTAGACCCTAAATCAGAAAAAGTTTTCAGCATATTGACTACTCAGGCTTATTTCTTTGGTACCACTTTCCCAGTTTAAAGTTGGACTGTCCTTGACCCTGCCTTGAACGGGCAACCTGTGGCTGTCAGATCACAACCAAGAAGGTAATGTGAACTAATCAGAACAGTCATTAAGCTTGCACTGAGGGGCTGACATTTCCTAACGTGAAACTGTGCTGCATTTCTTACCTTGCAGTAGTTCTGTAAGCCTCGCTTACTGTTCTGTAAGTACAGTTTACAGCTGCAGGGAATTATTTCTTGAGACCAAAGTCCATGTAGCTCACAGGCTAACTCTTCAGGTTGGCCTGGCTCCACTTGCAGAATTTAACTGCTGCGAATAAGCATCTCTCTTCATTTTTTCCTCAAATTTTTTTCATATGGTCACATTCACAGACTCTCACCTTTTGCATTGCTTTTGTGCAAGCTCTTCAGCTTCTGTTTATACCACCCCAAATGCGAGTTAACATAGTTCTCTGTTCCCTGAATCGTCCCTGTCTTTCCATTTGGTGAACGCTTATTAAACAGAACATTGCAAATAACACCAGATCATCCTGGTCTCCAGCTACCTATTGGACTGATAGTGGCTCAACTCAAGTAGAATGTAAGAGTGGTATAAACCTTAAGCTGTGTTTCCTCTCCTGCTACTTGAGACCAGGCTGTGAACTCACATACAACTCGTTTAAGTACTTCTACTGTCTTGTGTGCCTCTTCTTCCCATAGGAACTGTCTGTATTCAGCATTAGTTTGCTTAACCTGAATTAAACACTGGCTTGTTTGACCACTTTTTCCAACCACTGGTGGAAAAGAAAACACATTTCCTCCTTCATGCTTCAGGCTGGCGTGAACACCTCAAAAACCAAGGGGAAGCAGCAGTTCTCAGCATGTACCTTGGCCAAGTGGGGCAGAGTAAAGAGCAAGATCAATCTTCTGGGGAAGCATGAAGACTTGCTGGTATTGCTGGTACATACTCCAGTATGTGCTTGACATAGATTGGTGTAAAAGAATTGCATAACAAGTGGGAGGGCAGGGAGACTCCTGATGCATCAGAAGGTCTTGCAACTTGCATAGGGTGTGAAAAGCAGGCTCCCTGTTCTCTGCAGCCGTGCCCTTGCACGGAAAGCATAGACAGCATCTGTTTTATTTATGAAGGGTCATCCTTTACAGCAGTACTTCACAAAGCAAAACCTACCTGCAGACACTATATTTCAGAGAAGACAAAAGAAAAAAAAATCATTCATTCAACTACTAAGACAGATCTGTGTCATGATCTTCACATGGTTTAAATCAGCAGAGCAAATAACACAGTTAATGACGTTAGGCTGATTTACGTGAATGAAGTCTAAATCTGACCAAAGGCATCTTGGCTGTGGTGCACCCAGATAAGACATCTAACATGTTAAGCCTGTCAGTTTCCCTCAGATGCTTAGCACATGCCATTAAAGCTGAAAAAATGGACATCCTGAGCGAGTACCACTGGCTAGATGCATTTTTTTCTTTTAATAATCACAAACAGGGAATGAGAAGCAGGGACCGATAGTAGATGGCTGTATTTCCCAAGCAAACATGGCTGGAGCTACTCAGTGCTTTTAGCTCAAGCTTGTGTACCTTGCTAAAGATCATTTAATTTTCTTATTAAGGCTTGATCCAAAGCTGAATGGAGTCAATAGAAATATTTTTTAGTTAACTTTGGAGCATACTAATGAAACTGTTATGATATATGTCTTGGTAAAGGCAGTGAAGAAGCCCATCCACATTAGACAGCTGTCATGGGGCTATTGATACAGAAAGCCTGTGCAATGACAAGCTCAGGTTTGCCTCTGGGGATAAACTATGTACTAAATATCTTGGCAGAACAAATATGAAAATTTTGGCCAGAGACAGATTCATGTCTATCAAAATGGAATTGATATAATGTATCCTAAGTCCTCTCACACTTTTGGAGTGGACATGAACTTCCTGCTTTATGACTCTGCTGACCCGTGTTGCATAACAAGTCCAAAATCAAGCACAATATTAATTTAGGTTCCTGTTTTGAAGAGACTTAGCCCCAGTTTCTGCATTCAACAACTTCATAGCTTGCTATTCTTTATTCTGGATCAGCAGTCTTTGGCTCTCTGTCCTATAAAGGTAGTCATGTCAAATTGAAAGGTGTGAATCTGATATAATAAAACAAATCTAAGCAGAGGTTATAGGCAGAATATGCACAGTACTAGGAATTAAGCCTCTACGGAATGCAGACTTACAGTGTGGTATTTCTGTGAAGAAATATATCCATACTAAATAACTTGAGCCTTAGAAAAAGAAAGGTGGAGTCCTAATAAAAGCTAAAAAAACCCTCACATTATAAAGTTTGATGTCTCTCAACGTGAAGACTTACGGGGTCAAATTCCAATGCTCTTAATAATTATTATATAAATCTGGATTAAATTCTCTGAAATCAATGGATTTGCTTCATTAGTACAACTGGGAAAAAAAATAGGCCCACTGGATAACTGAGGTTAATGCACATCTATCCAGGCAATTTCAAGATAAAAGAGACATTAGATGCAATCTCATATAACGATTGATATGCGAGAAGACTGATAGGTCCAAACTTCCAGCTCAGATATTGTACGTGAATTCCAGAACAATATCGAGAAATTTATTGCAAATGCTCAAGCTTTAAGAGAATATTGCCCTTAAAGATGTGTATATATATTTTAATTATTTTGTCATATTCTTTGCTGCACAGAAAAAGATGATTCACACATTAAGTAGGCAATATCAAGACACCATACAGAACAATTGCAATGTACAATAATCCAGAAGGCAATGACAAAGTACAGAGAAAGCTGAAAAAGGGATAACACAGGAAAGGGATATATTAAAAAGATCACAACATAACTGAACGATATTATGTCATTGGAAGGCTAAGTGTAATACTTTTTGCCTTTTTTGTTTCCTTCCTTAAAGTAAAAATATATATGAATAAACTGATTTTGTGAGTTACATAGTAAATATAATTAAAATAAAAATGTAATAATCCATTTTAAACAGAAAACATATTAAAGCACTTTAAGCAATCATTTTTATAGTTTTCATTTAAGCTTTAAGGATATCAGCAGTTTTTCTTTCTGTACATGGCTGAACGTGTATTTGTTTGCTGAAAACCACAGAGAAATTAGAAACTCTTCTTGCATAATAGACCTAGGGAATTTATTTCTCAAAGTATTGAATCCCTGCTAGAATTAAATTCAAAACCAAACATACTTTCTTTTTTTCAGACGTGTATTTCTATATTTTCAGTTTGTTGTGGGACAGTTAAAGCCAATTTTCATAGGCCTCGTTCAAGTGAGTCGACCTTGTGGAACTTCCCCCTGACTTCAGGCTGTAGTACTCAACACCTCCAAAATGCAGGCTCTGAGGATCTTGCCTGAATTAAGCCATCTTCAACAGTCAGGCATGCCAACTCCCTGTATAAAACTGGACACTTTTAAATGGATTAAGTTAATGAGAAGAAATATCATCAGTGACCAAATTTCTCAATTCCCTTCAGTGCCAGCAGCAGTAAAAGAGGCCCTGAAATCCCAGGATACCTGAGTGAAGGATGTCTGTAAGAAGCTGCTTGCTGAGAAGCCTGTCAGAAACAAATGAAATGGCAGGTGGACAGAGAGGTTTGTGGGAGCAAGGCTAGGGTGGGCACCACTTTGGTCCAGAGGACAAACCGGAAAAGGGCTGTGCCCTGTGCCTCTGGGGAAGGCAATTCCCCAAAGATTAAACTTCCTCAAAGGCATCTTTCCTGCCACTAATTTGGTCATGAGACCTGATCTCTATGGTTTAGACTCCATGGTGAGCACAGAAAAGAAAGAACAAAAAAAGATGGGGGCACCTGAAAAATGTGGGTCATATTCCTCTGAGCACCAACCTTTGCCCAAGGGGTCCATATACTAATAATTCACTTTGTAGTAAGACAATCTTTATTAAGGTCAAAATAACACTGGAAAAAAAATTATAAATCATTCTTAAACTGAAGAATAATGTCAAGCGGGGGAATAAATATAAACTGACACATAAATTACAACCACAATATATGTATAAAATCAGCAATACAATGTGATTTATGAGAGTATAGCCTATGATCCCATGATTCAAGACGCCAGTAGGTCCAACAAGCATATATAATTATAATAAAGCCAGGTTTTCCAGAGTGACCTATTTGGAAAACATATTGTTATTATTAGGTTGCTAGTGCATTCACTGGATGTAAATCAATCTCTTCAGTGTAGGTGTTGACAGTGGCAGTTCTGGACATGACAAAACTTCATGATACCACAGCATCAGCAGTCCCACCTGCAGGATTCTTTCATTATTTATATGTTTGGGGTTTTTGACCAAGACAACTCCCAAAGATGGTAACTTTCTGCTATCTTATAGGTTTGTTATATAGGCTTTTCCTTTACCCCTTACTCAGTATCAATTACCCGCTGCTTTGCATGTCATTAACTTGGCTTCTCCTATATGAGACAAAATCACAGTCAGGTTCAAAAGATATTTAGTCCTTTTTTATTACTGGCTGGAGAGGTTACAGGGTCATTAGCTGACTTCAAGGCAATGAAACACGTAGCCCTGCTATTTTATTACAGTGAGACCTTATGTTATGTTTGAGAACAGCTTCGGGGAAGACCTGTGCCAACAGTCGTCTAAGGCAATGATGCAATTTATTGCTAGAAGGCTTTCTTTCACCAGGGCATGAACACTCAGTAAGGACTGACGTTTAGCCCATTCTGACAAGCCAGGGCACCAGGATGAGCATCCTTGGCCTGCCAGTGTTATGAAGCTTAGGCAGGGGGTTGTGCAAAGGTGGGGGCTATGCAGATGTCCCTTTATGGCACATTTTTATAGGTAAGGTTTGCAGGGGGGATGATCAACCCAAATACACATCGGTTGGAGGGATGAAGCTGCTGTGTGATTTATCTATCATTGGCCTCGATCTCATCTATGTTAAAGGTTTTTTAAATTGCTCTGAGTGCTTGCCCAGTGCCGGCAAGGAAAGCAGCTCTGTGTATCGCCCAGGGGATCAGTCACGTCACCAGTGTCACACCAGTGTCACACAGAGGGCAAAGGAGACAAAAGAGTCTGCTGCAATCACCCAGGCAGGATGTCCTAAGCATCCCCCCCTCTAACCTGAGAAGGCGGCAGTAGATCCTCTCCCGCCTTGTGTTTCCAGACCCCTTTGGGTAGGTCGGAGACAATTTGCCATGGCTGGAGGAAAGACATGCACGCTGTGAAGCTGGCTTTCCCTCCCTTACTTATACACCCCAAAATGCATCCACATCCTTGTGGTGTCTCTGCTCACTTGAACAGGAGGGAGCTCTTGGGCTTGTGCTGGTGGTTCCCAATGAGTTCAATGATTCAAATTGGGAAAGAAAAAGATTAGAAAGGTCAGATGGTATTACTGCTTGCTTTATTCTCCCCCGTCTCTGGAGGTGTGTTATTGTCTTCATGTGCTATGGTGAATGGACCCAGTAAATAACTTACGCCATGCCCTAATAAGTATTTCCAAAGGAGGCCAACTTAATTAAATTACAAGACAAAGACATAAAGGGGACACCACCCTGCTCTAATTCAACACAGTGATGAATTTCATTAGTAAATTCTAGAATGGTTTACAATTCTCTGCTTTCATTTTGAAGTTCTGGACAATGTCCAAAGTCAAAATTTAAAGCCATTTTCTCATCCAAATACACCCTCATCTCAACTTCAAATTGCACATCAAAAGATCCCATAATTTCCTCTTTAAAAAATCTAAGGTCAGGTGCAGAAAACATCCTTCCCCCTCCCTGTGTCCCCATAATCCTCTCCCTGCCTGCTCTATGGCTGGTTTCACTGCCCTCCCAGTACCGGGATCAGCTAAGCAGGGCAGGGCAAAACCCAGCAGCTCGACTTTGGGGGGTTCAATAAGTGATCTGTAGGTTTCATCTGCATTGGTTTTTGTCCTTTTCAATTTTGTTAGAGGCTGGAAGAGAAAAGAGAAATAAAAAAAGAAAAGAAACCTGGGCTTTCAGTGGCATCTTCCCCAAACACCTTATTCAGGATCAACCTGGTAAATACTGCCAAATTGCAGCAAAAACTGCAAAGGCCAGGCTAGGCTTCAAACTTATGATGAAAATACGTTGTTTTAACTCAACAGCACACAGTGCTTGGTCCAGTGTAGTCAATTGTCTTAGACCCTTGTTCCTGATGTAATAACCTATTTCTTTTGGTAGTGGTTCTCTTTCTTATAGCTATTTTTTTGGGGAAAAGGAGTTGCACTTCTGGTTTCCTTGCAAAGTTTCACCCGTGAAACGTGTGAAAACAGAGTGAATGAAGCTGTAGACAGAGAAAACTAATAAGGAAAACCCTTATGTGGCCTCAAAGAAACCTCATTTTCTCTCCCACTCCCCCTTTTTTTCTTGTTTCATCAAATAAAATAAGTTATTTCTTTCTTCCTTGTTCCTACTTTAGTTGAGAGTGCTTTAATTTTTTTTAAAGGACAGCTGTTTGTCATGCTCTGAAGGTTAAAGTTGGACTTAAGCAGCTTACCCCGTAGAATGAAATGTAAAGTGAGGATTTTTTCAGCACATAGACAAGTATTTTATATACTGTGATTTTCATAGAATGTTATTTTTTTTTTAAACAGTTCATAAAGTGACTGTGTTGTGACCGGAAATTATTTCTAGAAGTCAACTACTAGCTACTTTCTCCCTCCTGCTCTCATTTATACCTTATAAGTTTAGTGAAATACATACTGCTGAAAAAACATCTTTTTGGCTTCACTAATAGGAACATAAGAAGAAATTAACTGAAGGTTAGTGAAGTTTCACTGTGTTACCCGTGGCCTTGTCAATCTTTCTAGTCCTTGGTTTTTTTTTCTAATTTTATTGTGGATATGGTCATTTTCTTTCCCTTATCTTTTAAAACTTTCTTCCAGCAACACAAGCTGAAGGCAAAGGCACAAATCTTTGAATTCCCTGTGAAAAAAAGTCATCTTGTTTCCATCTTTCTTTTCCTTCCTAATGATGATGATCTCACTCCTTTACTGCAGTTCAAAACCACATTTGTGGCTACCAATCAGTCGCAGGCTTTCAGCCAAGCGTCACTCATGTCTTCAGCCTTCTACGCCACTAATGATCCCTAAAATCCCTTTGGGGTTACAATATTTACACCTTCACAACTAGATAGCTCAGGAAAAATAAAGTGGGCAGAGCCTGCTGAATTATTTTGGCATTTAAACTACTTTCCTGCACTGAGTGCAGGCATATCAGTTCCACTTAGAAGAAAGTTAGTCAGTAATGAAGTCATCAGCGTCTCGTGTCAGTGCAATGCCGTGAGCTGTCAGAAGTTGCCTGGTGGCTCTTGCTCCTCTCTGTTTTCCTTTGTCTCTGTTCTTTTGTGTCTTCCAACTTCTTTTCCACTCCAACAGTCAGGGCAACTCGAGGTAAAGGCTGTTTCACAGACTCCAGCCATGCTACTGGGATGTTTAAAATTTTCCGTCACCCCAGGCGTTGAAGTGGGTGAAAAAAACCCCAGGATAATACAGCAGAGAGAAGCAACAGAAAATCTCACTTGCGTACAGTCCACAGTTCTCATTTAGTTAAAACCTGGTCTAGAGCAGGCACAGCCTCCTATGATATTTCGTAATGCACAAAGGCACATCTGAAACTATCTTTATCAACACAATCTTAAATTTCTCTTTTTTATTTAGAGCAAAGTGAGGCAACACATTCATACATGACTTCACATAACCCTCTGTGGAAACATTCTACAAACCTAATTAACATTAACAGAGGAAATTTTGAGAAACAGCCAACAGAAAACAGAGCACAAAAAAATAAAAAAATAATTAAAAAAAAAAAGATGATGAGGAGAACTATCTAAAGGAATTTTTGGTCACTCTGGAGTCATTTAACAGCAGTGAAAACAATTCTGTTCAGTAAATTTTAGACTTGGAGACTTACTGTGTTTTGGGAGATGGGAAGCAAAAGAAATGACAAAATCATGTGCTTTAAATGATGTAAAAATAAACGAGCCAGTGTTAAAATGAGCAAGACTCACTTTCTACCTGCCACGTCCGTTGTGACTCCCTGGATATTCTCTTCTGAGAAGGAATCAAAATCCACATGGTGGTTTTCCATCATAAAACCCCTACAATTTGACACAGATAGATACTTTGCTGTTTCCATTATATCATTAAACCAATTTAGAGCTGCTGCAACCCGCTTTACCCAAGTAAGGATGTATTTCTCTGCAAGTCTTGTGTCCTGGCTTTATTAAACTGTGAATACAAGAAGCATGCATGACCTGCAAAGGGTATAAGGTCAGCTGGGTTACATCACTATTGGTATGCGAACCAGCTGTCAAAAATGCAATAACAATACACTCTGGGAGATTATGGAGCTGGAGGACTCTAACATATGCAAAGCACAGAGGGTGATTTTTCAAAGAGGTGTGCGCTGTCATCGACACAGGAGAGCTGAGCAAATAAATTCCTTCAGTGGATTTTCAAAATGTACCTTGTAGCACCAAGACTCAAGCAACCTTCTTAATTCAGCCTTCTTATTTAAAAAATACAATTTTTGTAGGAAGCCATTGACAGTTTCAGCTTTGTAAGTAACCGAGTCCTGGTACACAAATTCTCTGTGCTTTTCATGTCACATTAAGCACTATCTCCAGGCTATTCAGAAGTCTGTACTACTACTGCAACTCTATTACTGCAAAACAAATAGCCAACATCTCTCTGCTAGCTCACCCAAAATGTGTGACAATTAGTGATGCATTTGCAAACTGTTTTGATCAATTGTACCAAGACCATGTAACTAAACTAAGAAAATTCCTCCATACTACTAAATAATTCAGTGTAGTAATAATAATTATACCACAGTAGAGAGTTCAGTGAAAATTAGAAGCAAAATTAGATAGGAGATGTATTAATTAGGCCAGAACTGGACAGGCTTTTGTGATCTTGTGTTTAACATTGTCACTGGCCCATCATACAACGTCAGTCTCTAGCTTTCACCCAGGGAAGTGCTCAAAGTGGCTGCTGAAATTTCAGGATGACTCTTCAGAGCTCTGTGCAAGCCTCCACACAGTGATTTGCCTATATGTTAACTATTGCTTCAGAATGGGTGGTGTTAGTTATGCCCTTAATTACCCTCTTGAAACGTGGCTTTAATTTCTTAATTGTTCACAGGCTGCTAATTCAGCTTTCTTAGAGAAGGTTGTCATTTTCCTTTCATTTGCAATCTGCTTCATCAAGCTGCCGTCTTCTGCACTTCTCTTTGTAAATACACTAACAGTAAAGACACTGTACAGTATACCTTAAAGTGTTATCCAACCTCTATTGAAATCCTGCTCCTTTAGGGCAGTGTATTTCCTGTACACACGTATCTCGCAAGCAGCTGTTCCCAAATATATTGAAGTCTCTTATTTTCAGGTTTTTCCCACTGCTTTCCCATGCCTTTCTTTTTTTTTCCTACTGACAACCATGTCACATAAAAATGTTGTCAGATTAGCTTCTAATGGCTTTGAAATGTATCATAAGAGTGGAAAAAAGCATTTCAAGAGACTGACTTGTTGCTTACGTTAGTCTGGTACTTCTTGGCAAACAATTTATGAAAAAAATAACCATGAATCTTTGAATTTTTATTCTATGAGTGACACAAATACAAACCTCTAAAAGAGTTACATGCTTTTTTTTTTTTTTTAATATTTCTGCTACAAAATGGAGGTAGAAAACCATGTGTGCATGAAGAACTAAAACTTTTAATAAGAAAAATGTGCACCTTTATCAGAGCATTCATCTTAGAAAGAGCACAAAGCAATAAACGAACATTGTTGCCACATCGATGATTTTTAGCTACAAAAGCTACAGTATGAAAATAAATGTGAAGTATTTTACCTACATTCACTTGCTAGAAATTTCAGGTCCTCCATCTGAACAGCAATGAATGAATTATAATAAAATGCAAGGCATTAGTCATACCGAATAGTTTGTAAATACCATGTAGAATCAATTGCTGGAAACTCTTTGGTAAATATCATAAACAAGAAACGTATTTGTAGAAATTAGGCTGACTTACTGGCAGAAAGATGGGTTACATTTGTAGGTATTCTTTGCAAAGAATGATTCAACCAGCTGTACCATGTACATATTCAATATTAATATATACGGCTAATGTTTACATACAGCAATGAAATGAACTCTAGGGAAAAAAATGAAGTTTTGCAACACATTCGTCATTCAGTTTTCTTTGTCAAATTACTAAACATGATTCAAGCGTTTTAAGCTCCAGTTCTTCCAGTAGAAATCTGTGGATTCATGCAGCCTTTTTCCCTACAGCAGTGATTTTCAGACCAGGATTTGGGACACTGTAAAAGGTGTCTAACAAAAGCAAATCTAATGGCAGAAGATTTAATTTCACTGTGCAGAAGTTCTGTATTAGAAGATTTTGAGAAAAGATCCGACTACCAGAAAATGGTAAGACTATTTTTTCTGTCTCAGTAAGACAGGAAATTTATCCAGATCATAGTGCTGTTTATCATGAAAATACAAGATTAACTTTAGAAACTCAAGATAGATAGTTTTGCCACGGAACTCTGGAGACTTTTCTTCCAAGTAATATACCTCCAAGATATTTTCTTTCCATACTGAATTATACTTTTCTTATTTTCATCTTGTTCTTCCTGATTGTGAGGGAACAATCACTTTTCCAGCACTTGCAATGTGTTATCATGTCCCCACATTAATGGTCACCTAGACATGCTACACACTGGTAGCTCTTTTAGGAAAGTCCAAAGTTTCGCACTGTAGGAATACTCCCAGCTTCTTTCACCGAGAAAAAAGCTTCCGGTGTTAACTCTGGACTTGGCTTCCAAAAACATTTGCCTTATCCCGATGTTCAATAGTGCAAATACCTATCGTAAATACCACCATCATTATTCACAATGATAAAGAATTGAAGTCTTTAAACGGAGATTTTCAGACTGGCCTCCATCTTACATGACTCAGAGAATATTTTTCAGCAGGCAACAAATTCAGTGAAATATGCCAGATTTTTTGTATGGTGAGGAGAAGATTAGTATCAAATTATGAGACTGCTTTTGGCCAAAATATTGGGAAAAACAGAACGTGTTAAAGTACTGAAAAATTTCCTTCTGCACAGTATTTTTATTTTCAGAATTGCCCTGATATTTAAAGGGAACTGGAAGGAAGAAGAAAAAAGAATTATCCTGAAAATGATACAGCAGGGGGCTGAAGAAAACTTCCAAGGTTTCTGATTTGAGTCATGTGAGACAAACATCTGAAATACATTCCCCAGGTTCCCAACGGAGGCCTGATCTAGCTTATACTCACGTATCTCTTACACCTGAGTGCCTCAGCAGCAGGAATGTGTCGATCCTCAAATGTCCTGTGGGAAAGAGGAGTATTGCTGCCCCATTTTACATATGGGGTGGTGGGGCAGAGTGGGATAATGGTTCCTGGTTCACAAACACTGCCACTGATGGAAAAGCATCAGTCCTTCCTTCCTCCCTCTCATCCAACCCCAGCATTGCTCTTCTCTATGTGCCAGCCGAAGCATTTGTGCCACCACCAATCCAACCCTAAAACAGACACCTTCCTGTGTTAAAAATTAAATATTTTCTTCTTTTGTGGATGGGAAGACTGCCAGGGCAGATCCAGCACGTGTGCTCTGCCTTGGGTCCCTGTGTGGCACCTCTGCTTATTGCCCTGCTGCTTTTGGTGGCAGCTCTGGACCTCCTTAGCATGGATAAACCTGTGCTAAAGCCTCTGTGAGACTCTAGCCTGTGTGCTTTGTGCAAAGATGTCTGGTAAAGCAGGGAAACTGCAGCTGCATCTCACAAGCTTGAGGCAGTAACTAATGGTTGGATCAGCCTTACCCTCAGTACTGAGCTGGGAACCTCCCTAACTTAAAGTATAAGTTTCTAGAGGTACAGAGCACCCAGCAGTAGCCAGCAAAAATTTATTAAGTGCATAGGTAATATGAGTAATCTTATTAACATCCTTCCAGGACTAACTCTAATGTTACTAAATTTACCGTTTGCCAATAGTATTTAAACAAAGATCCTTAGCTGATCTGTCTTTTATTTTGTTAGTAAAAGTCAAAAAACAAAGGACAAAGGGAAAAATGAAGCCCGTTATAGGAATTGTGACTGGGACTGTTTAAAAATAATTGAATGTGTAGCTGCGGGTAGAGCCTACAACGTAAAGTAGCAGCAGTTATAACATTTCTTCTCTCTAGGGCAGAAAGAAGGATGGGCTGGAAAGAAGGCAGTATATACCTGCCAGCATTTTGTTGGCACATACATACACAGAAGCATCTCTTCTCTTCTATCTTATGATGAAATTGTGGGCATTTAGGGACAGAGAGCTGACCATATAACAGCCCCCCGTAACAGTACGTCTGCAGAGTGGAGTTATTTTTTGACTCTTATTTCAGCTCTGCATTGTACTCCATTCATCATGCCCACACACAAACTCTGCTGTCAGTCTCTGCGGGATGATGAGGTTGAAAAAAGAGGTTAGAAGCAGCTTTTCATCTTCATTCAGCTTTCTCATTTTCCTAGTTTACTGGTGAAGACCTAGCTCACAGCCACAGGGGCTTTTCGGAAACAGCTAGAGCTCCTGAAGGCACCACATTTGTTCCTTGGCTGTTGGTCAGTGACCTTAAGCTAGAGGACTCCTCTCCAAAGCCATGCCATGGACATCACTACCCACTCCGTGTTGCTACAGACCCAGATTACTTCATTTGAAGTGATTACAGTTAGGCTACGTAACTCAGCACCCTAAGGTGCTCAGGGTCATCCCATCACACCCCGCCTCCTGCTTCCCTCCTTGTGCCCAGAAGACACCGTTCCCCCAAAGAGTTATCTCTGGATCAACTCCACTTCCTGCAGCGAGAAAGGATTAGGGGAGACACCCTGCGAAGCCCAACAGAAATATCTAGGAGGATTCATTAGCCCGGCGCCGCTTGGCAGCCTGGCTCCTCGCACCTCGTCTGAGCTGAAGCTGGTGCTCCGAGCCGAGGGCCGGTACACTGCCCGGCTCCGCAGCGAAGACATGCTTAACGGGGCTATTACATTTTCCACATAAGGGAAATCCACCACTATTTATATCCAGCTTAGTACTTCAGATTCAGGCAGAATACTTCTGAAACTACATCCATCCAATATTAATAGCATCTGTCTCGCAGATTAACTATCACATTGTGTTTTTATTTAAACATCATCACTGAGCAATCACTCACTAAATTATTTAAAGGAAACAACAAAAAAATTGTTTTAAGGTCACGAGAAGGATGTCAGCGGGCCAGTATTACTAAGCATTTTAAAACCTGGAAGATTTCATTTTAAGGAACTGTAATAATGCCTTTCTTTGGCATATGTAATTCTATATTTTATATTTATGAAGATGGACATTTCTGAAGTGTTTAATGAGCAGCAATATAGTTGCTCAGTTAAAATGCAGAGCCTTATACTATTTTCAATATTATCCAGTAAGTAACTCAGTGCCATATGCTTCTGTAGTTTGACTGCCAAAGAATGCAGCAAGTTGCTTTGGAGGCTGCCTCCGAACTCCACACCCCAGCCAAAACCACGTCTGTGGTACAGAGCTATTGATGTCCTACCAGCGTGGAACATAAAAATGGCCCCACAGAGAAGTTACACAGAGGCTCTGCTAACTCCATTGAACGGGATGTGGCTTGGAGCAATGTATGGAATCAGGGCAAAGCTTAAATACTAGACATGCTACACTGGAAAAAAACAGTACGATCTTGCAAACAGTGAGGTGCTTGCTCCTCTCGGTTGCCAGATGACCTCTGCTCCCCAAAGCATAAGCCACATACTAAACTTCCGTGCAGCACCTTAGGGTACATGAAAAGTTTTGGACTGCGAAACAGCAAGAGAGCCATTCCACTTTTCACTTCTGCCACCTAACTCTCATCTCAGCAGGTATAGGTGACTGAGGTAGAAATGGAGGCATGACGGTTAGAGAATGGGAAAAGAAAAAAGAAATTATCACCAGCAATAAAGGGTGAACACGAACAGAAATCAAAGAGATCTGTTCGCTGTACACATGCATTTATTTTGTTGTCTTGCTTTGCACTATATAAGTTATTCTGCACAATGTTTATCCATTAGGTACAGTATCTAAACCTTCACTTTTTAATTGTTTGTAATACTGGGTCAAGGTTAAGCTCCCATCTTGCACTGACTGAATTGCTTCCATAAACTGTAACAGCTAAGCACTTCTATTCCCATCCTTTTTTTTTTTAACACCATGCAAAATAGTTCTGTTGTTTGGTAATCATGAGGAGCCAAAAAAAACTCTAGCGTTTTCATCGAGCATCTGGGTACTCATTGATCAGCCCTGCACTAATGGGAGCCCCAGTATAATCTAAAACCCAGACCCAAAGATGTGTACCAGGACCTCCTTAAGGTGCAGTTCTCGCGGCACTGTCATCCTGCGAGGACTGCAGTAATCAAGAGACTCATTACAATAAGAAATAGCTTCATTTCTAACTCAGTTCATTTTGTTGTAGTAGTGCTGATTTGATGGTAGAAGTGTGATGTGATGAGGGCTCTGAGCTCAAAACCTCATCGTGTTTTTCTGGCTGCAATAGCTGGTCTGTAAAAGATGGAGACTCTCTACAGGCTTTGCTTTGTTAAATGAAGACAGATAAAAATCTTCTCCCTCCTGTCAACAAAGCAGCTGAACCTCCTGTGCTTAATATGATAGAAAACAACAATTAAAATAAAATTTACCTCACGCATACATCAGTCTTAGCCTATCTGGACATTTTCTATACAATTTAATATTTTTGGCTTAAAAACAATAATGGTTGAGAAGGGGCATAAATGGAAACAAAGGAGCAAAAAATCTGAAACAGATGTTAGGAAGCACTCCCAGCACAGGAGAGCTGATGTGCTGAAAAGCTACCTGGGGGCAGGACATTAAAAGACACCTCTCAAGAAAGCCTGTGAGGAAGAGCAGAACAACGGAGGAAGGCTTGATCCAGATAACTGCTCGTCCTCCACACCTCTCACTTCACCACCTCGGGGGATTCTGCTTTTATTACACAACACGATTCAAGCCCCCTTTAGAACAGAAGTAAAAATGTGAGGGAGAAATTTTGAGTGAATTTCAGATGAAAAGAGTAAGAAGGAATAAAAGCACTGTTGTCTTCTTTCCCCTCTATGAGAAATCGGCAAGTTAAGCCCAGGATGGGACTTTGAGGGGATTAAAATCCACCATCCAGTATCCATCCGTGCCATTAGTACTATGTTCATTAAGTGGGTAATTTTCACAGTCTGGAAGATGTGTGGGAAATGAATCTTTAACCAGTGCTAACGACCATGTCGATAGCTATGCAATTTACAGTGTGCTTTTTAGGATTGTCTCTAAAATACCAAAATTATTAACTGTTGAACAGGGCACCCACTATGATTAGCCCCATGCAGCCCATTGAGTTATCCTTAATGATTAACATCTAAAGCATCCTGTAAAGTACTTCGCAATCGATGTAATCCTTCAAAACCAAGGGAAAGACAGGCCTAGCAAGGGGGAAAATGAGTCAGAAGCTAACCTGGATTTCTTTGTCAGGCACCTCAGGACTCAGTCCTTGATTCCCACCTGCAGTCTGCTATAGTTACCTTCTCAAAGAGGACATTTGCATATTTCTGTCTCTTTTTAAATCTGCAAGGAAACACACAGGGGAAGTCATTCCTTCAGGAAACCAGAAGGTCTATACTGAGTGGTTCAGGGGAGGATTTTCAGTTCTCCACGCTCCTAAATCCTGCAGACACTCTTCAGACCCTGTTTGTTAGTGCCCATGGGGCATGTGCTAAGGATGGCAGTGATGAGGGACCAGGAGATAAGCTCTGCTCTGCTAAGCCCAGAGGCGGTCTAAATAACGAAACCTGTATTACACTACAGTACTTGTGACATAAGAGTAACTGAAAGACAGTGCTTTACCAGCAGTGTTCTTGATCATCAGCTCCAGAAGGCAAAACTTTGGCAGCTCCAACTCATTGGCATTTCTAGAGCAGCCAGTTCTAGTCCACCCTTGAAAGTAGTAGCAGGAAAGAGTGGTGCTTCTTTGGGGTGGAGTTTTAACCAGTTCCTGGCCAGAGACTGTTCAGGATCTTTTCATGCCTTCATGGGACAGGGGCAAAATGCAGAACCCCTCACTACCTTCTCTTTCATGAAGACTTGTTAAGTATGCCACCTGCCATTGAGAATAGGGTAACTCAAGGAAGAGGTGATTTGGCAGACAGACGTGGGTATCACGTTTGGAGTGACTTCTCTTTCTGTCCAGTAGATGGGTGCACATGGCTTTAGACCAGACAAAGATGGTTAGTGTGCAGTTATTTTATTGCTTATGGTCTGATTTGTTTCTTATTTCATGTTTGCAGTTACTCTGGATGCATTACTTCTCACTAAGAGATCAGGCAGTAAAGAAATGATAAGGGAATAAAATACAAGGCTTTCTGAAAAGTAGCTAATTATTGACCCAGTCTCCAGTGCGTAGCAGTTTTGTACGTGCAAAACTTCTGTTTTTCAGAGTGTCTGAGTACTAGATATGATAGTATGTTGACACTTTGTCATTAGCGCGGTGTCTAATGTGTCTTTACAGTCATTACTAGTCTAGATATTATCTGCATTATTCTAAAGCTATGCCTACTTTTAACTATTAATTCATGCTAAGTATAATTTCCATTACAAACACATAAAGTCTGCTTTCTTCCTGACCCAGAAATACTCTTGTCTAAACTACAAAATTCTGTGCTACAGAAGAGATGCAGCATCAGAATTCAAAGCCAAAAAATTCCATGTCCACTAGGAAACCCAGTTATTTTCTTGTTGAGCACAGCCCACTAAGCAAAACATTTGCATTACTCACAAATCAGCAAGAAGCCAACATGCTTAGAAATGAAGGCGGTTGTGTTAAGCCCTGCTGCACATCCGTGCTCTGTGACTGTCACTGCAATGAAAATCCGCTGCAGCTGTCATGTGAGCGGATGACTCAAATGATTCTTGGAGGGGATATGCATTAATTATGAAATGTTAACTTTTTGTGATAGATAATACACATGTAGCCAGTCAAGTAACAAGGGTGTGTCAAAGCAGGCTTTGCATATACATTATATGATCCCCTTTCAGTAACTAAACTCTGGATAACAAAATAAGAAGGCTCCTAATTTCTAAAAATAAACGTTCTTCTTATTAGGAGAATTATTTGCAGACATAGTGTGTGTGCTGCTGGCACTTTGGTGGTGCATGTCCCGACTGCCTTCTTCCTATCTCATCAGACTCTTCCTTCTGGTAGTTCAAGCTCCTCCTTTGAAATCTCATGCAAGTTCCTACATCTTCAGTGTTATCACTTTTCACTGTTGTTTGGTCTTCTGAGACAGCACATGCTGATTTGCGGGGCGGTAAGAGGGTATTAGGCCATACTTCTTTACAGGGACACATTTTCACTGCTGTCCTAGGGTGGCCTGTTAATCTCAGGATCATCACACATTCTGCTCTTCAGGCCAGTCTCTCTTGTTCTTTGCACTATTTACTTTGGTTGGGTTTGCTTCATGTTTGCTGCTGCCTTCATCTGTTGGATGCTTTCCTGTTGAGCCTCTCTGTTCTTCACACGCTTTGCCTCCTCTTACTCCCCCATATGGGGCAGCTGCTGGTTGAGCCACTTGTTACGTCCTCAACCTTCTGGCCTTGTCATGTTTCCCCAGGAACCTCCTGCTATGCTGCCATTGCCTTGGACTTACATCCCCCCACCTGTCCTTAGAGTGAGCTACCTGTAGAACTTGAATCTAGCTGAATTTCAGCACGTTTAGCATGGCTGCCTGGTGGCTGAGCTGAGTTTGTCTTCCTATTAGTCTCTTAGGCTGAGCACTGTCTTACCAGTGATCATTTCATGGGGACTCAGGGGAAGGTGACTTGTGATCAAACTGCCCTCAGTGCTGATTTTTTTTAAGCACTCAGTAATCTAGCACAACCGTTATGGAAATCCTAACCCCAAGTCTTACTTGTGTATTTTCCAAATAGTTTAACTTCCAGGCACTGAAGTGGTAAGTGGCTATAAATGTGCAGTCCTTCCCCCTGAAAGTGAGCCATGAGGGTCTGTAAGGGACACGGCAATCACTCTGGGCAAAGGACATGGAGGGAAGGATTTACGATGTGCTTTATGCCAATATGCATGTTAGGGCTACCACTCTAGCACAGTTTGCAAAAAGGTGTTACAGAGACAGATGGAGAGCTGGGTTTCACTGGCATAAAATGTATACATGCAAGTTAGGTTGTAGGCTAGTTCTTCACTGAAGCTAACTATGGAAAAGACAGTTTATTCACAATGCCTGGGATGGAATAAGGGACCCCAGAGCTGCCTTTCTTGCCTGCATAAGCTACCTAAATCACTGTATGAATCACTAGCAACCCTGGCAGGCTGATCCTCCTTCCTCTAGGGGAGACAGAGGCAGGGATTCGCAACAGCAGAGTGGGAAATGATCTGCTGCTCACACTTACAGGTGTCCAGCCTCCCCCGTAGCTTCAGGAAGCCCTGAAGCCACTTGGTCCCTTGGTCTTTTCTTTATGTAGCAAAGCCATGTGCTGCCCTTTCCCCCCGTAGAATCAAGGCTGCAGTCTAACCATAAATCAACTAGTATTTTCAATATGTCCCAAACTCTGCCAAGTTGCCTGAAGACATAGTGAAGGTGTAGAGAAGGCTGAGGAAGGGAATGGAACAAGCCCCAGATAAACAAGGAAATAAGCCAGCCAAGAAGCCTACCAAAGTAAAAAACAAGTTAATGCGCAATGCCCTAAATCTGCTCTCTAGAGCAGGTTGATCAGTGGTCTCCAGTTTTTCATGTTTGGTGCCACATGGCGTATGCGAGCCATGACAACACTCTGAGGAATCAGGGAAGCTGGAGTCTGGCTGGCATATGAAATCATTCCTGAAGTGCCACTGCCTGTGACACGAGGGATCGTTCCAACATCTTTGCTTGCCTTCAGGACTTTTCTCTAACAGGTGCAGCAGATGAACTTCTCTTACAGCCTTCCTTGCGAGTATGAGACCAACCCACCGCCAGTCCGGGATGCCAGATGACAGAGAAGAAGGTGGCTTTGCTCATGCTAGCAGGACTAGCGGCATTTTTGTGAATGAGCAGCAGGGACCTGCTCTTCTGCAGAAGGAAATACTGAGCGCTCTGATTTGCTGTCACCGTGGGACTGGGAGCACAAAAGCCTCGGGCTTCCCAGCAGCTCTGTCTTGCCATGTGAAGACCACGGCATTCTCTGGGCAGAAAACCACCCTGAACTGCAAGACAAAATGCTACAGCTGGGACTGGAAATCTGCTGCAGCTCTGGAGTGGTTTATGTGCCCCAAACCCTGCAGTGACCTGACTGATTTAAACAGTGGGGAGGATTAGCTCCAGCTCAAATCCCATTCCCATGGGAGGATGCTGAGGCAGGTTGGTCAGGGAGGTGGGAGTCACGTCGCAAGCTCTGGTCTCAGATGGGCGGCAGGGAGCCAGTACCACCCTGCAGGACTATCACTCCTCTCCTCCTCCCCAGTTCCTGACCCTCATCCCAAAGAGGGTCAGATGTCCTTCTGGTCTCTGAGAGCAGCCAAGGCAGGTCAGACGGTGGAGAGCAGGCTTAGGTAACGGTACATGGAAACGATTCACAGTTCAGCAGTTTAAAAGGTTGAAGTAAAATGGACAAGGATGTAAGTCTCCAAAGGACAGATAATAGCACTCCACAGTAGGTCCTGTGGTTGGTTTAATAAATGGTTTCTCTGGTCTTCAGTTTCTGTTAGTTGCTGGAGTTATGCAACTTTAAAAATAATAAAAAAAAAACTGTCCACAAAGTGTTGAAAACTTTTCTTCACTTGCTTTTTTGACAAAGACCTAAAAATAAGGATTTTGTTTGGAAAGAGGGGATGGTGGTGAAGATTTGTTAGTTTAGGTTTCCCCTTAAAAATCATTTGCACTGGAAGGAGAAGAGGAAGGAAAACAGCCTACATTTCCTAGCTAGGAATAATATCCATAACTACAGAAGAAATCCAGAAACAGAGGTTTGGGCCTTCAGCAGACTAAAAACCACTTACCAGTCTTTCATCACAACCTCAGCACATCTTAGATGTGAGAAACCACATTCTCTGTTTGAATGTTGTGCAGCTTTTTACAGACTTAGGGGCTTATTTTCTTCTGTCCTTCCTGAGAGCCTTCTGAGTTAAAATAATGGCTTATTATTTGGGCAGAGAAGCATTCCTGAAAAGTGTTTTCTTTGCTTTTGCTCATGAATTACTGATGGAAATGAACAGCTGGCAAATTAAGTCACTCTGCTACTTGGGGGGGGGGAAGAAAAGATGTCTTCAAGTTAAGATCTGTTTACATTTCTTTAAAGAGTGGCTTTTCTCTCTACTGTTATATACCGACCTTGGTTCAGTCCCCATCAACTACATTTGTCCTTTGGGACTCATCTGCATTGAAAAAAGAATGACAGAAAAGCCAACAATATTGGATGATCTGGTTGCACTATATTTTTATTTTCATAATTGTTTAAATATGGCTCTGTACTGTAGGGTAGATGAGAGCTAACCTGACTGTAGCTTTGAGGTTATGGTTGGAGGTCTCTGTTACAGTGAAATACTGAACTTACATTTTATGCATACTATGGAGATAACAGCCACAGTAACATGTACAGGTGTGCTTGTTTAAAGACCAAACAGGTTTGATTTATGTGCCACATGCTGTACAGTTTTTTGGTGACACAAGCCTACAGCATAGATATCCCTTTTAGCTCTGACAATATTTGATGTTGATGGTATATTTTTGCGGTTGTTTTCAGTAGGAGTGAGTTTTTGGCAGACGGCAAAGGAAAGATAGTGAGACACTGAACTCATAGACTGAAGGTAAAGTTAAAACTATACCACCGTTTTTAAAACTTCTTTTTCTTGTCCTCAGTACTGCTGAAATTCAGTAAATTACTCCTCTTTAGCAGATACTAAGAACTGTTACAAAGGCTACAATCATCTGATAATACTGACAAATATGTTGTTGAGCCATAAAATAGCACTGAAGTAGGTCTCATTTATATCAGAGTGCGGATCTGAGGCAAGCTGTGTTGTGACAAAGGATTTAACTGTTTGAAGTGTCTCACCTCCCCCTTCCCAAAAATGAGCATGGAATTTGAATGATCCCAAATTCACTGCTGTTAGTGACAGATCAGATTTGGAAAAATTCTGAAAGTTGTTTTTTGGTTTTTAACCCTTGCTTTTATCACAAGGTCATATTTCCCATAGTAAGATTTACTCCTTCCGCTATAAAGTAAGACATCATGGTAAAGAAAGAAGAAAATAAACAAAGAAACAAAGAAGGAAAGAAACAAAGAAACAAAGAAAGAAAGAAAGAAAGGAAAGGAAAGGAAAGGAAAGGAAAGGAAAGGAAAGGAAAGGAAAGGAAAAGAAAAAAAAAGGTTTCCTGAACTCCTTGTAGTATTCCCAGAGGACATCTCGGCATCAACTGGAAAGTTTCACAATCTGTCCGTGAACATCAGACAGCAAAGGCTCATTTGGACTGTGGCTTTGGTGAGTCAATCTGCTCACACTTCATCAGGAGTGTCAGGGGATCCTGACAAAATGATAACGATGCTGTGCGTTGGGTAGAGGAGAACATAAATAAGCTACCTAATTCCATTTCTTTTAGCATTTCTTTATACCCATATGCTCGAATCATATCACACCAGCCCGGCCTTTGTACTCAGAGAGTTCCTCTGAATTGGATTAAGTAATATATTGAAAGCCATATTTCTTGTAGTGCCTTTGGGTTTTGTGCATGTGCGTGTGCATTATTTCCGTATGAATGTGTTTTTGTATATGCAGAAAACAATTAAAAGCTGCTTCTCCCAGTCATTTTGCAAGAAATCAAGGTCATCCCCTGGGAGTCCTTTGCTACAAAAGCTTGTGATGAAGAGACGAATTTATGTGTAAAAATCTGACAGTATTATGGAAGAGTTAAGCAACCCTTTTATTTTAATGCAACGAACAGCACTGAGTAAGAAGTAGGAAAGCGGGGCACTGCTTTCCCTGCTGAGAGCTCCATGTTAAATCAAAGCTTTGGGATATCTCTGCTCTCCCACTGGAAAGGGCACTAGTGAAGCCACCAGCCCCTACGCCACTCCGAGCAGCTGAGCAGAGGGCAGCACAGGGAGCACGGCGTACCTCCGAGCACACAGGAGACCACTGATGCACCTGGCTTCAGTTTCAGGTAAAGGCATCCGGTTTTATTTGGCTTTCCCAGATGATGAACATTAAAGGCAAAAAGGCTAACTAACCACAAGAACCCTACCCCAGGGAAAGCGTGGGTCCTTCAGCGCCATGAGCTGTGTTCCTCTTACCATGCACAGGACAGCAGACGTATTGCCCGCACTTGTTACACTGAATATGCAAGTTCTTCATGGAAGAGCTGTTTGTCTGACATATCTGTAAAGTAACTGGTGTTGATCCAGTGCATGCTGGTGAACTAATAATAGTCATTTTGAATTCTTTCTCTTTACTGCTGGCTATCAAGATGCTTGCATACAGACAAGTATGATACTGTGTACCCAGGTGGCTTTTATACGAGACAAGTATCTGCAGACTCATCACCCTGGATATTGTTTCATCACCCTGGATATTGTTTACTGCTCTTATTAACTTAACACAAGTTTTTGCATGTATTAATTCATAAATGCATATTATACAACTGCAGGCTCCACAGCTCTGGCCTGTGCCCTCGCTACATCCCAGTAAGCAGCTCTCACCTCCTGTGCAGCGCGTACCCAAGCAGGACAGCCAACGAGTGGAAACCAGAGTCAGGCATATTGCCTTTGGTTCTCATACTTGGGACTGGCACTGACCTTGAAAATCAGAGGAAATTAAAAAATAGGAATATATTTTGTCATCCCCACGAACTGTTCCACAATTGTACAGTTATTAGATTGGATGCAAAGAGGGAGTTCAGAAAAGGTAGTTGGGGATCCCAGAGAAAATGGGGCCATCCCTTTTGGGTAGCAGCCCACAGTTAGATCAAATTATGCTGATCATGAAACTGTATCCCTAGACAGGAACCCACAGCTGCAGTTGCAGAGAGAGTCCTGGAGCATGCGTGGAGCAACTGGAATATTCTGGAAATGCAGTTGGGAAAATTCAGGAGTTCACAGCTGAGCATGTGCAAAGTGCACCAAGTCAAAGGTCTGCAAGTTGGCATCACTTGGGAAGATTTTCATGAGGATGCCAGAAGGCAACACACCACTGGGACAAAGAACCTTATCTCCACCAAGTTTCAAACTCTGACAATATATTGGTCAAAGAGGAGGCCATGAAAGTATATGCGAGTGTATATTCTGCCTGAAGAATAACTGAAGAAAAGCTGAATTGTTTTTACTGCCACTTCCCAGGAACACTCATCCTGATGTCAGCTCTTACATGGAAAATTTCATCTGGAATTATTCAGTTTAGGCAACAGAAAGTTGTATGACTGACGAGAGAAGCAGTGGCTCACCTGCCTGCTTACAGGCTTCAGATGCCACCCGCTCTGCCTGCTGTGGTTTGTGGTTACCCCTGGCTCCGCGCCCTCCTGCTCGAGTTGCTCTTCACCATCAGCCACCAGAGGTGGTCGCTTCCACCATGTCCTGGAGGCAAAGAACCTCAATGGAGGCAGCACATTACCCTGGAAAGTCATCCCCTGCCCCTTCAGGTGATGAACCAAGTCTCACGGCAAGTCAGCTTGTGTCAGGTTTTACATTTGTGGCAATCACATTTTTCCTCATTGTTCTCAGTTCATTGTGGCATGCTTCTCCAGTCATCATCCTCTAAAGCGCCACTCTAATATTATTTGATCCTGACAATGTAGATCAACAGTGATGGAACCAAGTATTGCCATTTAAAACAGTTACAATGATCTTAATTAAAGGGATTATTCCTTGTAAAGCCCCACAGAGATCTATACAGCTGGAAAGATTTACTCATTTTCACTGAAATAGTAATATGGAGTCTATTGTCTTCCTCTTCCTCACTGGATATGATTAGTTTCCCATTGAGCCTCTCTCTCTATCTATCTCATTAATACACTGCATTTGACTGAGCAACAGCTATAGCTGTTCATTTTGTACTCCACATATCCATCCCACAGGCTAAGACAGACAAAATAATTACTGAAGCCTCCCCTTGAGTAGGACCACACTGAAATGGACTCCCTGCTTAGTAGGAGGAAAGAGGAAAGAAGGACAAAAAGTGGATTTTGCCACTTTTCCAAGAGAAGTTCAATAGATGTTGGCCATGTCTGAACCAGGAGGCAGGGTAGGACCGGGGCAGGGAGAGAAATCCTTCTCCCCAACTCCTCTCTCCCTCCCTACTATTGTCCTTGGCACAACACACGCTCCTAGACCTGTGTGACTCAAAAGTTTTGGTGTCCTAATAGCAAAAAGAAAATCATTCTGCTTTGTGGGACTTTCCTCTTCCAGTCTGAATGGAGCAATGTAAAAGGGAACTCAGGAAAGGTAATCCAGAAACAAGGTGATGAGCCATCACGAAATGCCTGGCTGTCCTGCTCTCACTTACAGTAGAATCCCTTTACACTACCCTGCATGTAGAGTGAATGGGCTTCTGCAGAGAAAAGAGGTCTCATGGGAACAGAATTCAGGTGATTGCTCCTCACTGCTATAAATGACTAGGAGCTTAACCTCTCACCTCTTAACTGGTTCAAGGAAAACAAAAGGTACATTTTTTACAAGCCATTTCTCACTGTATCAAAGGGCGCTGTGGCTGGGTTGTCACAGAACTCTGGGGCAACAGACTGCATGATAAGAAAACTAGATCAAAAAATACATGGGCAGGGGGATAGAGGGATTAAATGCATTGCAGGAACAGTGTGGATTGATGCTATTTCTACATCAAACATGGCAGGTGTATTTGTCCTAATTAATGATAAAGTGGAAATGGAGAATGACCCAACATCAGCAGTTGCAAAGTTCCAAACATACAATAAAATTTCTTTGGAACACAAAAACACTTAAAATTCAGTGTTTATTCTGCTGTGGGAATGATGAAAGTCTGTGAACTATGAGCATGCAGACTTTAGGATGTCTGTAGGTACTGTTGTGGTTTGAACACCCTGGTGCTGAGTATATCAAAATCCCCATGGATGTCTGTAATGGTCCTTCTACATATTGCATGTCTAGTATCTGTAGTACTCGGCAAATTTAGCCCTGGTGTATCCCTAGCATGCAGGCTGAGGTTTCAAATTACTGATGAGGCCTTCTGCTTCTTTAAACGTGGTATTAAGAGTACCTTAGAGTTCTGAGCAATATCACCCTTTTTTAGATCTGTCCATTCATCATAATATTGTGCCAGGGTTTGCTAGGTAAACTTGATTGACAGACACCCTTCTTTATCCTCTGCATGGCTGGAGGTCAGCACTGGTGGAAGGTAATGCTTTTTTAATTAGCTGCTAGGGTATTAAATTTCCTTTGTGTGGATTGCATGTTGCATTCCTGTGAGTCACTATCTGAAGAGGCTGTCTTTGCATTCACTATTCAGTATAACACAGACAAGTGGAGAAGAGTCATAAAAGATTCATATCAAAGATGTTTATGAAAAGTCTTGGATCTGGACAACCTCCAGGTTTTTCAGCAGTGACTGTAAGACGAGAAAAACAACAGCTTTAAAATGATGATAGAAACCAATTCAAAGACATGCTTTACACTCTGCACCAGGAATCACAAAGCCAAAATAGTGGCTATAAATTGCAGACGTCATCTCAAGTCCTCTCTAGATACTGATTTCTCAGCTAGAATCAAAAGAATCAAAAAATTTGTGTGCAGACAGGGACAACAAATCAGGTGTTCAAGATGATGATAATCTGTAGAATACCATTGGAACTGAATTTTTCTTTACCTAAAATCACCCAGTGCATGAATGGGTCATGGCAAGCACTCTAAAAATTTCCAACAATCCTCTAACAAGGTAGGGGTATTTGTTTGAGGAAAACACAATACATTTGAAAATGTATACGAGACTGTTCCTGAAAAGCTTGCAGTAAACTAAAGATGAAGGGAAATTGCAGAAGAATGGAATGACAATGCATCCATGCATATTCCACATTAGGCAGGCAACAGGTTCTCCATGCTCTTAAAGCTTACATAAAGTCATTTATCATCATGCAAACTAAAAATATGTAAAGCGCTGCTACCTGGACTAAGCTAGCCCGACGATAAAAATTCATGTGAGACTCCAAAACTCAAGGACTGTCTTAGCAGTACTCAGCCAACTGCAGCTTAAGGAGCAATAGCAGGATCACTAGTGGCAGCCGGTAATGAAGATACTCTTCAAAATGGGGTTTACTAGAACTGCACAGTGTACTTAATATCTGAAAGCAACAGCGAATTTTTGGAAAAAATGTCCTCTTTCTCTTCTGGTTGGAAGTTCCACCTATAAAATGTTATCGTAACTAAGTACTTGCTTCTGCAACTAATTCAATAAAGCTATAACTCAGGCAGGGACTCATTTACACTTAGATTATCCCCGCAATTCAGAAGAAGTTGAACAAAATGAGGCCATACACTCTGCGCATATAAACAGTAAGATCTGGCCTCAGTCCAGGTGGTGTTATATCCCATAGCATGTAGAAGTATGTGCATATGTTATGTGTAAACATTCATAAATATACTTCAGCTTTCCCTTCAATAAGCTGACTCCGTAAGTGTTTTCACTTGAACTGGGGAATTGCTACTTAGAATAACACTTCCTAAGATAATGTCCCAGGGAGAGAGAGAGACATAGGCTGATGATAAATCTTGCTTGCACACAAATTAGCCCGTCTGCAAGGGAAAGGGCTCTGCAGACAGGACTGGAAACACTCTGATC
Organism: Anarhynchus alexandrinus; assembly: GCA_008711295.1. Classification (NCBI taxonomy): domain Eukaryota; kingdom Metazoa; phylum Chordata; class Aves; order Charadriiformes; family Charadriidae; genus Anarhynchus; species Anarhynchus alexandrinus. The sequence continues at coordinate 3,603,901 of VUYV01000060.1, forward strand.
TCCAGCTAGCTCCAGGTGGTCTTAGCCAACTTATTAGCTACGGTGCAGAAAACTAAACAAAAATGCGTAATAATGTCCGGGATAATCAAATAACATTGCAAATAGGTTATTTTGAATCAAGACTGCTCAGAGAAGTTTGTAAATGACTCTCTCTGTTTCCCCAAGCATTTTCTGTGTGAATAATGTCATGTGTTATGTGTCATGTGTGAAGAACTTCTGTAAAATATTCCAAAGTCTTATCTGAAATTGAGAGCGTTGCCTCAATTTTTCTCTCTTTGCACACACGCACACACAGAGTCATAACATTTATTAGTAGAATCTATGTGCAAACTTCTAAGTTTAACAAGTTACTTTTGTTTGTATGTGCATATGATGACAGGAGAGGAAAATGCAGAGGGGGAAATAATATTTATGGGTGATCGTTCAGTTTATAAAACATATGGAAACCATAGTTTTCAAAACAAGAATTAGTTGCTTATGAAAAAGGGAAAAAAATGAACAGAACTGTTACTTAAGTCTCATCTTCTCTATTGTTTTTATGGGACACCTTAGAATTTTTGATTTCTTTGTGATGGTTTCAGAAGTTCCTTTAATTGATTTTTCTACTACTTGCTTTTCCTAACCTGTCTGCTTTTGTATAGCATGATGGCAAGTTATATCTGTAGCACCAGCGTGCAAAGATTTCTGGATCCTTGGTTATTCTCAGCACGTGTTTACAGTGCACAAAACATGGTGTCTGCATTTCAAATATATAATGCACTTTTTGTTTGAAGATGAACATAGGCTCCGAGATTCAAGGCAGCATGTCAGTGATAGGGCAGGATACTCTCTGGATGTTTTTACCTTTTTTTTTTCTGCAGTGATTCTAATTTGGGAGAGAAGAAAAAGAAAAGTTGTCTTTACTTTTCCATCACATTTAATTGGCCTGTGGAAAATGCAGGAGTCTCACTCAAGATTTATAAACAAATACACCATTATGTTTCTCATTAGCTCGAAGAATACCTGTGTAAGTGGTAGCTGTCAGATACAATAAGTGCCCCCCTCCTTTTTTGCTTATATAATAATCCCAGCATTCAAAAGACTAATCACTACACACTGATCTACAAAGCATCTTATTTCCTCATCAAATTTCCCTGCTGGGCTTAGCCATGCTTGTCAACTTCCCAGATCCCCCTTTCAATAACTGGTTTATTCTTAGCATCTTGCCAAAATGCATTCCTAGGAGTAAACCACGGAAGAATGAAGTTCTAATTTCTTTATCTCACTCAAGAAGAGGTTTCTACCTGTGCTCCTGGGAAAGGTCACAGGTAATTTTGGCTGCAGGTTCCCTTGAAAGAAGCAGACATGTACAGCACATTGGGGCCCTTTGTCTATAAGTATAGGTGACCACCAAAGATGACAGAGAAGAAAAAAAAAGAAGACGAGAAAGGAGAAGAGAGGAGGAGAATGAGAAGGAGATGGGGAAGGAGAAAAAAATAAAAATAAAAATAAAAAAGGAAACTAAAACTAAAACTAAAAAGAAAAAGAAAAAGGAAAAGGAAAAGGAAAAGAAAACGGAAAAGGAAAAGAAAAAGGAAAAGAAGAAAAAGAAAAAGAAAAAGAAAAAGAAAAAGAAAAAGAAAAAGAACAAATGGAGAGAAACTGCCCTGTCCTATAACCCTCAGCTGCACTCTCCTGGTTAAAGCTGAAGCTCCCTTGTCATTCTGGACAGGGAAGAAAGGTGAACACTTAGGTGCCCAGCTCACACCCAACACAATGGCCAGGCAACTACACATAAATGGTCATGGTTTACCTGTTCTTTGGCTAAATGTGGCTTGCAGGTTCTAATGCAGCAATGAAGCACTGTTCCCCAGTTCTGTACTCTTCTGCAAGTTTAAAAAATCTACCTTGAGTTGAATGAGTACATCGCTATGGAGCAAGAGCTGAAAATGAGCATTTACTGATTTTCTAAGGATTGACTAAATGAATTAGGGATGGATTATCAGATTCACTTAATGAGAATCTTACTTGTTCTTTCTTGTAAAGACGAAGCTTATTGATTTCAGTCTCACCTATTCTTTTCTGATGTTTTATTTATTACTAGAATACTCATTTATTATACTCACATATATGAAGTAAGTGTCACTGAAAACAGAAAGGCAAACCGAAGGAAAAGCTATAGCTTCTCAATATTGTTTCACCTCCTACTTTATGTCTGTCATGGGTTTCACACAATAAGTTCCGCATCAGTTGAACAACCTGAAGCACAGCCCTTAGCAAGGTAAGTCTCTGGTGCCTTCCTCCCCATAAATACATCTGTGGTAGCTCCTGAGCCCACACTTTCCAGGCACATCTTAAACACAATGCATAAGTTGCCAACTCCTACATGAAAAATATTTTTTTCTCCAAATGAGAGTATATAAAAGATAAAAGATGTTGTGCTGCTCTGTTTGGTTGGTTTTTTTTTTTTGTTCTGTAATTTGGACTTTTACCTTATTTGTTTGTCTTAAATTCCTAGGCAGGTCCTGTATACTAGTCTACTATATCAGAAACTAAATGAGTCAACTTCTTTACGGTGAGGGTGACAGAGCACTGGCACAGGCTGCCCAGGGAGGTTGTGGAGTCCCCTTCTCTGGAGGTTTTCAAGACCCGCCTGGATGCAGTCCTGAGTAATGTGCTCTAGGCAATCCTGCTTTGGCAGGGGAGTTGGACTAGATGATCTCTAGAGGTCCCTTCCAACTCTGAAAATTCCATGATTCCGTGATTTTCTCCACCTGCAATAAAATAACCATTCTCTGCAGCTCTGCTTTAAAGCTACCAAAGGAAAGGGAACTCTTCGTTAAGCCAAATAATCCTTTGGATCAGAACTTCTCTGTTTTACTCAGCATGAGTCAATATTATATTCACTATATAACCAATGATCTGCTTAGAAAATGAAGGTGACATTTTTTTTATGATCAGGGATTTGTGGTTTCCTTTATAAAAATTACTTTCAAATCTTGACAATTTCTTCTGCAGTAGGATGAGTCTAGCTCTAAGGAGAGCAAGCAGAAAAAACCCCTGTTAATTCACAGTGTTTAGACTATGTATGTGTGGATAATGCTTCTGGCTGCCAATCCATTTTAAAAGGAGGAGACAAGATATAAAGGCTGCTTCACTGTTGTTGAGGTTGGACAAAAGAGCAGTGCAGAGACAGAACATCTCCTTCACAGCTAAAGAGCGTTCTCAGTTCTCCCTCTCTCTTGTTCTTATCTCCCTCTCAGGTTACCACATTTTCTGTTCCCCTCATGCCATTGCAGTAGCGCCGAGGACAAGTGAGATAATGCTTGGCCCAAATCCAGGCAATCATTTTGGAGTAATTAGTTTAGGCACTGCACACCCAACCCATACTTTTTTTTTTCAGGTAGGTATCAAGTGGCTCACGTTACCCGATTACCTGCCTGTGTTTGGATGGCCAGCCCCAAGGTTCAGTTAAAGCTCGTCCCCTGGTAGCGAATGAGGGCTTAATTGAATATGTCAGTTTGTTCTGGGAAATCTGGCTCTGCTGCAATGAGTTATTTCTCCTCCTGCTGCTGTATGCGATCTCCCTTTCGCTGTTCTGCTTCTTCGGCACTTCGAGCCCAAGAACAAGTGATGACCTTGGACCCGCTGTTAATCCTGGTATCACTTCCATTTTTATTTTTTTTTCATTTATTTGGAGAGCTGGGGAAGAGCAATGTGTATTGTGAGGGACAAGCAATTCTTCACCCTGAGAAACCATGGGCATAAGTACTCAGGTGTGCGCTTTTCAGGTGGATGCCAGGATTTGCAAAGGTACAGGCAGTGAGCATCCCCTGCCTTCCCACTGATTTTCACAGAAATTAGGCATCATTAGTTGTACATCAGAAACACGCTCCTCTTGCATTCAAGAGAAATGCTGTATAGGGACATAAGATGACTGCTGTAGACACGCACTGTACGCAACCATCTTCCTTGCTAGGACGATGGTTTTGCATTACTTACTCTTCCCTGCCCCATCCACTGCTTTCTGACCGATCCTTTGCCACCCCCCCTCCATGCACCCCTCTAGCCCAGGGTCTTTCTGAGCCAAACCCCTCTCCTCAGTGCACATTATCCAGCAGTGGTGTCTTCCCCATACCCCTTTGCCTACGTGCCTCTTCTTTGACCACAGAGGACTCTTCTAAGGGCAGGAAGGAGCTACGTCTCCACCTCATCCTCACCTTGCCTCTCTGCTGTGACTGTGAGCGAGGCTGCAGCTTTATGCCAGCTGTGAAGGCAGCCTCGTGCTGTGGATATACATCCACCAGGAACCAGACCGAAGCTGCTAACAGCTTCACAAAGGCAAGAGCAGAGCTGTTGGATGCTAAAGGCTTCCAGCCAGTACTAGCCTGGATCAGATACAGATTGGCAGCCTCGAGGTGCATGGCTCCAATTTCCCATTACCAATTCCCCTGAGCTGCTCAGTCTCCCATGGTGAAAGCTCTAATTTAGGAGAGATCCTGTAGAGCTGCGTTGTTCTTGTCCTCTCTGCTTTGTTTCTAATTTTTAGAAGCGAGTCCATGAAGTCTTGCGGCCAGATGCCCGTTGGCTCCCAGGTGAATGCAAGCAGGCGTCCTGAGAATAGTTCAGCTCAAGAACTAAAGCTGTGGCCGCTATTTATATTCCTAGAAATCAGAGCATATAGCAGTATTTCAGTCCCATTTCACCTAGCTGATTAGCTTTGCAATCAGTGCGTGAAAGAATTGAATTCATCAGCTACTCAGAACTTTGAATAACATAACCCAAGCAATGGAAATAAAACAGTGGAAAGACAATTATATTTCTTTAAACAGTTGATTGCAAGGAAAAAAAGAAAAAAAAAACCCCAAGCCCAGAAATATATTTCCAGTTAGATTTTGGTTCAAATTTGGGGTAAGAGGTGCAAGCTATTCTTGCAAGAAACAGTAACTATGTTAATACAATGTTGTTCAAGAGGGGCCTTGGTGTTTTCAGCGTTACTTGATTTCTTTAGAAGAAGGCCAGATTCTGGACTGGCATGAATGGATTATTTCCTTCGAAGCTGGCAGAACTGTGATGATTGCAACAGCTGAAAGTCTTGCTCTGCACTGCATCAGTGCTATTATTATTGCAGTTTTCATCCAGTAAAACTAAGTAGATCAACATAGTTATGACTGGCTCCAAGTTTTTCAGCAGCGTGGGAGAAATTGGATGTCACTCTCCAGTGGACGAGGTTCCAGGGACAGGCTCCTTCTGCCAACGGAAAGACAGTAGGAGGAGAAAGGCATGTTTAAGATGGAGCAATGTGGGGAGCTGGGCTTCCTGCTGCCCCTGCAGCAATCAGGGGAATAAAGGGGAAAGGATAGGGCTGTTTTGGTAGCAACTGTCATTTCCTCGTGGCCGGTGGTAGCGGTCCCTCCACCCTTGCCTTGTGCCAGCCCCAGAGAAGCAGGTCCTGGGGGAGGGCAGCGTGAGCCTGGGCAGACCCTCCAGGCCCAGCCTCCTCTGCCTACAGCCCAGCACCAGCCAGAATAGCAGACTGGGAAAACTTTTCTAGTGGGAGGTGTCCCTGCCTATGGCAGGGGGATTGGACTAGATGATCTTCAAGGTCCTTTCCAACCTAAACCATTCTACGGTTCTATGATTCTATGATTAGCGTCAGGTCTATTGATGCTTTTACCCCACCGCATACCAGGTGTGACATGAACCTGCCCACTGTTGCCAAAGCAGCAGTTTCCTTCCCTGCCAAGGGAGCCCCCACATCTTGCCCAGGAAGCTCTGCCTTCCTCACCCCACCATCTCTCCAAACACCCTTTGGCAGCTCAGCTGCGTGTCCACCACCACTGGTGTCCTCGCCAAGCTCTTTGTACAGGGAACAGTTACCAACATCATGCCTCAAAAGCTTAGTGGCATGAAGGGAAGTCAGTACAGCGTGAAACAGAAATGGGGAACATACGGTCCCCACACAGCGTTACCTGACTTGAAAGCACCTCTTCTCTCATTCAGTAGCAGCCTTAATATTAGGGATGGGCAAAACCCCAGGGTCCACATATGCTAAAGGAGAGGGAAGGTCCTAAGTTTAAAATGAAAAAGTTCAGCTTGATACACATTAGTTTTTCTCGGCTTTTTTTAGAACTGAGGCACAACAGCAAAACAGGGTCCTGCTATTACAGGCAACATCTCAATTTCATTACATTTTTCTAACAAAATAAATGCTGATGGTTTGTCTATCCCTTTGTCTTTTTTTTTTTTTTTTTCTGAGCTCTTTCAATTCTTTTAAGAAATACAGACGTAAAGTATCTGGTTTTGATGGATACGGTTTCTGGTAGAATGGCAAAAAGATAAATAATGTAATTACTCATTTCTCTTAGAATGGCACTATATCTGAAGCATAACCAAGAAACATTAAGAGATTCTATGAGTTGATGGAAAAAATCTGGAAAAGCCCAAGGAGCTGTGGATCAGCCACCTTGCCATCTGACACACTACATGGCACAATGGCAAGTTAAATTAGTTAGAAAGGACAGATCAGGATTTGTAGTTTAAACCAACAGAATTAGCAGTGGATAGTCCAAATTTTGCCAGCAATGTTAAGAAAATCTTCAACAGGAATACTGTTCTTTCTCATCAAAAATGCTGTCAGCCTGTGGGGAAGATATACTTCTTGACAAATAATCTGAATGTGACAAAGACATAATCTAGTCATTATTTTTGACACATAAGACATTAAAATTCACAGCATTTTGCCCACCGCTTTTAAAGGCATAGTCTCATAACTGGATTAGGATTTGCAGCAAGTTTGACAGTCCACTGCTTTTTGCTAACCCACTATTCAATGGAGAGATTAGAAAAGGATGTAAAAATCATCAGGCTGAAGGTCTGACAAACCATTCATCTCAACACCCTGTAAAGATAATTCTCAGCCATCTAAGATGGATATTGAAGAGGTTCTGGCAGATAAACAGACTGGCAATAAAAATCTCTAGGGAAACATTGATTTCCCATCATTTCCAAAGAAAGAATGGATTGCAGAAAACAACTGGCTACACAGGTGTACTGTGTTCAGTACACCATTTCAATCTGCTGCCCCTGAAAAGAAAGGATTCTGTTATTCCGCAATAAGGGAAATCATAGACAAGCGTAGGTTTGGTCAGGAAAGAGCTAAATAAAAGCAAATTTTTGTATTTTAAAACCAGACACAAGAATCCTTTAGCAATTTTCCTGTTGGCTGGAAATGTTCAAAACACATTTGAAAGAGCCAAGAACTGTGAACAGACAGACTTACTCTGAGGCACTATTAATCATTGATATCTTCATTTAATAGTCATGACGGGTTTCACTGCAGCTGCACCATATACCTGCAGAGGGGATATACTGAGCAGCATTAGGAGCTGTATGGATGGGAAACTGTGACCTTGAGATCTATGGTTCCTTCTGTGTGTTTTCTGTTTGCTGGAAAAAGGAGCTCACGGTTACTTGCTTGTGGTCCATATTTTGAAGATGGGATGGGGGAGGAAGCTCTGTCATCTCCTGCCCATTTGCTGCATTGGAAAGCAGCACCTTCCTAATGCACCATCTACTGCACTCCTGTCTCTACTCACTTGCCTGGACCCACCTCCCATATAGCTCATGCAGGGACTATGAAGGGGCTTCCTTTAAGCTTAGCTTTTAGCACAAAATCTACTCATATTTAGAAAAGAGATCACTTTTTTATCCATTTGTATGCAGTAGGTAGTTTTTGGTCAATTTTCAGCCTCGGTTCAGTGTTTAAAAGTTTGGAATTAATCGGCAAACCTGGGAAAAAAACCCCAAAATTAGGATGCTTCGGGGTTAACTCTGTCATCAGTTTGACAACCAAACAGTGCCCGGTCTGATAGCTTCCTACTCCTCCTGCCGTGAATATTTTGTCTCCTGCCTTTTCTTCAAACAAGTCATCTCATTTCATCAGCCCACTATAAACAAAACTCCTCTCCTCCTTGCTAGGTCATAGGGAAGTATTTAACACGCTGGAACTCACCAGTACCAGTTACTTTTGTCTTGACAACTGAAATTTTGACAGAAGAGAGAAATGGAGGAATCCTGTGAATGTTTGGAGCCATTAAATGTACATCCGAGCGCCCTCGTAGCTACTATTACCAATTAACAAAACCCTGGCAGAGTATGGAGGAAACCTGCGATCCGATTCTGTAAATACTCACCCACGCGAGCGTGGCCACGCAGCTGAGTGGCCTCGCTGAGGTTACTCCCAATGCCCATGTGGATAAAAAGTTCCCTACGTGCTTAAGCATTTGCAGGAATCCTAATCTTCGCCTGTGCCGTTTGTAAGTGTGTGATATGAAGAACAGTTCTGAGAGTTTTCATCACTTGTCATATTTTTGTAAATTATCCTACGCATTTTAAAGTTTTCATTATTCCAGTAGTTACCATGTTTACACATAGACACACCAGATAGGTCATGGTATTTGACTCTGGACTTCTTTTTTAATTAGTTTTGCTGACCAGGGACTCGCTGTTGTTGAAACAGATGTTGCAGCCCAATAATAGCTCTCAGCTGCCAACAGCAAACTGTGGAACTCAGCCCTCGCCACGCAGAACAAATGAGTGTAAGAAGGGGCCGGTGAGCTCCAGACAACAGGGGCACTCCACAACACACTCCGTCTTAAGGCACATAAAATTTTAAACGCACTTCTTTTTCTCATCTAAAATACAACAACTGAGAAACTATTTCTCAAAAATGCGTTTAATGCCACAGAATAAACACATTCTTTTCATTCCTTTATCCTGCATCTTAACTATCTTATTTTTGCTATGAGTCACATGCAGCAGGGATCACAAAGGCTATTCCAGACTTGAAAAGAAGACCTAGTGAAGCTCAACCTGTGGACTCAAGTGAAGCCTCCAACAACTCATGTCTTGTTCAGACAAGTACCAAAGGGAATTGTAACAGTTGCTCTCTAAAGGAAGAATGAATTGACTCCCCTGTGAGCACTTGCTGGCTCTTCTTTAGGACTGAGGTTTTGAGCCAAGGAGCTGATCATCCTAAATAATATCCTTTTCTGTATGATAAATTGCAAGGATTGAAAGACATATGTATTTTTCTACCCGGGTATTACACTTTTTCACTTCCATCTATGTCATTAAATATCTGAGATGCAGATTATGTAAAACCAGACTTCATTTTTTCCATCTTGTATGTTAAATTATTAACATCCAGTCTTTCTTTATAACCTTCCTAAGTCTTTTAGGCTATTTCTTTCAGCTTAGAGAGAGTTATTCAGTACTATTGGCCCTTCTTATATATAACTCATTTTATAACATTAATAAAAATATTACATAGATCAGGCACAGTGTTCACCGCTGCACATGTCTTTGTACCTGTTTATCTTTCAACAAAGGCATGAATATCTTTCTTAGTTTGAATGGTATATTAATTTATCAGCAGACACATTGATACTGTAGAAATAATGTGTTTCTGTAAAGATTTCTAACCCATGTGCAAAAGTAGGAGTATCAGTAAGCGCGGCTATTTAACAACAGGGGAAGCAGTCTTGAAAAGCAATGGTGCTTATGCAGTGCTGGTGGAGAGCAAATTAGATAACAGCTTATGGTGTAATACAGTGTAAAATTTAAAAAAGCAAGAACCCATCATTCACATGGTTACAAAAACACAGAGCCACAAAGTCTCATGTACAGTTACTGTAAGGCTTGACTTAAGAAACTGTTCATTTTTTAGTATTTGAATACCACAGAAATGCCAACAAGTTACATAGGATTCAGAAAACAAACACACAAACAAATAAACAAAAAACAGTTAAAAGAAAGCTAGAAGGACAGCTGAGGAACAGAGGAGTGTTGGGCTGACCTAGCATCAGTGATGTGGGAGTAGCTACATGAAGGAAGCAAACAGAGCACCCATCTGAAATATGGGAGACAAGATGCCATTCTTCAAATAATTTGATTTGGCTAAGCTATATTTTCTATCCCATCAGGGCTTTTCCAGCACCATCAGGGAGACTTCCAAATCCCTTCTATCGCTTCTTACTTTGTGCATCTCACTTTGAATGCCACTGTGATTCGTCATGAAAATCCTTCTGGGATCCCAGCATTATTATTTACAACTATCAGAAGTGTTTAAAGGAGAAGTAGATAAACACCAGAGTGAAGAAAGACCACCCAACACAGACCAGGCTGCTGGAAAAAGGGATAAATCCATTCTCCCACCCTCTCTCCCCACCTCAACTCCTGTGCCCGTGCAACCACGCCATGAATGGCTGCTTGCAAATGGTTCTGGAGGACCAGCGGTCTACCTTGGTGCACTCAAAGACCACCCAATCTCTGGAGACAGCACGAGGGGAGCATCGAGCACAGGCAGCTGAAGGAACCAGGCATGGGGACACCTCTCCCTGCCAGCGCATCCTTAGTGCTGAGAGGGCACAGGAACGAGCTTATGGGAAATCAACTGAATGAGGAGTCTTCTGTTTCCTCACATCCTCTGTAGCTGTAACAAGGTGGCAGTAATATTTGGGTATCCACTAGATCTATGAGATCCTGATTTTAACGGGCGTTCGTGAGCACAGTAAAAATGAAATGAAAAGGGAAGGATTTAGAACAAATACTGGCTAGAGAACCTTTCTCTAACACGTATACAATATATAAATCTGTCTAGTAAAGCGAGTACCACATAGATTAAAAGGCTTGTTCAGCCCTGGTCTGCACAAAGCACAGTAGACCACGGAAGCCACAGCCTTTCCTCTCTTCCTGACAAACACAGTTTTCCCTGCTCACGGTGATTGAGAATGCCGCTCCAAAGATCATTTCCCAACCTCACTGTTTTGATCATGTTACAGCTCTCTCTCTTTGCCTCATCTCTGCCTCGTCAAACACAAGCTAGCAGGCTTCATTTCGCAGCCCGCTCTTGTCTCAGAGTCAGCGCTGACTCCCCCCCTAATCCATCTGTGTTAAATTTTTACATTTGTAAGCAACCACATCTGTGTGACTCCTCACGTTGGGAAGAGTTTGCTGTAAACATCTACAAAGTCAGCTGTTTTTCAGACCTTTTCTTAAAACTCCTTTGCCCTTACGCTCAGGAAAGAAACCAGTAAGACTTATAGTGGGCTGAGATCTCTGCTCGTCTGGCTGACAGACGCTGCCTCTGCTTGTACTCCTTCTGCAGCGGCTTTCTCCTGAGGTCCCTCGCTCTGCTCTTAGACTTGATGCCAAAGTCTTGCTTTGGTGGCAACCAACGCCAACACCAACCAAGGGTGTTCCTGCTTCTCCCCAGACTTAAGCAGAAATGAGCTCAAGATCAGTCAAGTGATTTACTGCATCCAACTTGCAGTAGCTTCCTAGGTGGTAGGTGTCTACGACTCCCTGCAAGCCAGTTGTCTTTCAGGTACCCCTAGTTGTAGTTCCCAAAACATAAGGCATTCCCTTGGGAGTACAATGGCATTTAAAGGACATTTTGAGAAACTGACGTGGCAGCAATCCCCTCTCAAAACTGCAGAACAAAGCGCTTTCCCACTCATGCAACAGCTTTCCCCATCCTTCTGCGAAAAAGAGCAAACTCGTTTTGTTTGGGAAGGACTGCATTTACACACCCCCCAAGAGGACAAAAGAAAAAGTGAGAGGAGGAAAGAAAAAAGGAAGGAAGGAGGAGGGAGGAAAAGAAAGAAAAAGAGAAATGAAGGTATCTTGCATATATCTGAATTACAGGAAAGCATCTGGCTCATGTCTGTAACAAAGGGAATAAGGATCACATTCCCAGAGACACATAAACGTTACTCCTAAGACAGAAAGTATGATTCATTTTGCTAGCCTAAAAGGAAAGGGATCGTTTGGCCTCCCTGCCAGCAAAGCAGACAAAACGTATTGCAGACATGTATGTAGCACAAGAGTCTTCTCAGGCGCTTTTACTTCGCTGCCGGTCGCCGGAGCGTTGCGCGGTGCTGGCTCCTTGAGCAGCCTGGCAGGCTGGCTGCGGCGGGCTCCCGGAGCAGGCGAGCGCAGCCGGATCGGCATCCCACGCCAAGGACGACGAGAGTTGGACCGTCGTGCGGAGGAGGAATTGTGAGCACGTTTAACGCTGTAATCTTAGTCCACCGATAATTGTCCTGCTGCTGGGGAAGTCTGACACAGATACCCGCCTCTGCAGGGGCACGTCTCCAGGTTAAAAAGTGGCAAAGGATATCAAATGGAGCATAATGGAGCAAGATGGGAATGGGAATCAGTGTAAAATATGAGGGCAATGCACACTTACTCATTTTAGCTTTTTTCCATTTCATACATAGAGCTGTAGCAGCTTTTAAAGGTATGAAATTGGTTTCTGAATACGCGTGCTTTTACATGCAATATTCGTTATTTATATGCATGCACAAGCAGTTAACTTACAGAATTCATGCATCCTTGTGTGTCTTGCGTATTAAAAGTGTTTTAGAAATGAACCAAGCTTTCCAGCTTTGAGTGTAAGACAGTAACTAACTGAAGGCAATTATGAAGAATTCTCCTTTATTGGCAAACTATTCCCTTAATGTCTTCCCTGAGGTTTTTGTTTTTCAGGGGGGGAGGTTGGGGGTTGCCTTCTTCTGGAGCATCTGGAGGAGGTCAGCCCTGGAGCCAGATTTCAGCCTGGAGAGCAGTACAAGCCTGTTCCAGGAAGGCAGTTCCTCTGTTCCTCAGAGAATTGTCCAGACTTTATGGGTTTGTCTACATTCTTCTCTGCTACAGCTAGGTGTGTAGTCAGGCATTTTTATCATGCTTCCTTGGCACGCTACTATAGCACTTTTGCATTTTTAGATTTTGAAATCCATCCTGTTTCCCTGGTGCTGTTCCATTCCCAGTTGCTGGCATCCGTAAGCACATGTGATACAACCCAGGAGACATTTTCAAGGACACTTAGTTTTCTTCCCCAAACTTCACTCTCCCAATTGTAAAACCTTCCTTTTTCCTCCTGGCGTTGCAGTGCTTTCATAATAGAGAAGGAAAACAGCGATATAAAAGCATCTTTTCATTCCAGCATTTTCTCTGCACTGAGTGCCACGGCCGGTCAGCTCAGAAACCCAAACGTTGAGTTTTTCCAGCAGAAGCAAGCTCTGAGATCACGCTAAACTGCAGCGAGACGGACTGAGCAGGAGGAAATGCATCATTTCAACTGGAACTGAAATCCCTTAATTAGGTTAGAGGGGCATTTTCTTAAGGAATTTTGAGGAAGGTTATCTTGTAGGCACAATAACTAAGAAATGAAATGGATCATCAAGAAAATTCTTTGGGCTTTTTTTTTTTTCCCTTTTTCCCCAGTGCCCATCAAGGAAATATTTCCCTTATAAATCAACTAACTTTTTCTTATTAAAAGTGATTTGATCGTGTAGGCCTGGGGCAACACAGAGTTCTGTGAAAGTTGATATCAGAAAGTGAGGGAAAAGAGAGAATTAAAAGCAAGATGAGGGAAGTAGATAGGACGCCAACTGCTTATGTGGTGTGCCCTGTGGAAGCCAATGGGTCTTTCAACATGCATCTAAACTACTTTTATTGGATTTTAGAATGAAATTAAACAAGTCATGTTTTGTTTTGTGGGAGGCACGCTGAACTCACCGTCTCCATCTTCCCCTTTTCATGCCAGCAGAACTAATCACCATTAAACCTTAAACAAGAGAGAGGGTCTTATATTGATTCTTGAAGAAATGATTTGCAGTTCTGAAAATGAAAGTGGGGTGCCCGCCTCTGCGGATAATTTTCTATTGCACAGAAAGGCAGCACAGCAAAGGTGCTCCCTTTTTCTCTCCCACAGATCTCCCACAACAGCCCGTCTAGCAGCTCCGCAGCCGTCACCTTGCGGGTTTTTGTCATCCCGTGGTGTCCACGCAGAGCCCCGCGCTCGGGCATCGCCTCGCAGAAGCGCGCGCACCGTGTGCGGCGCGACGCCACCGATCAATAACGCCGCCCGGCGAGGGGCTTCGAATAAAATAGGACGAGAAGGGTGCAAACCTCACCCCAGAGGTTGATAAGAGGTATAATTTCAGTGCCGATGGCACACGGGCGCTCGGGCGGGCGGCGGGCAGTGCCAGCCGAGGAGCGCGGCCGCCACACCGCCGCCTGCCCGCCCGCCCGGGGCCGGCCGTCTGCTGCCCTGGGCTGCCCTCTGAAGGCTGAACTTAAATCCACAGCCACGGGTGAAAAAGCGCTTCGCCGGCTCCCCAGCAAATTANGATATCCTGCCCCCACATTCACAAAAACCTGGCAGCACCGAAGACAACTGAAATATCGAAAACTCTTCGTCTGATGAATACTTATAACAAAAATGATTGTAGGGATTGGGAAAATAAGGACTATTTTAAAGCAAATATTGGCACCGACTGTATTACTAAGTTAAGCCGTGCTGCTCTACATTTTGTCTGCTTGAGGCTAAGAACAAGTTGGCACTTTATAAAAGAAATATGACCTGTATTGCCCTGAATCTGCCCTTATGTATGACTGCATTACAGAGAACTATGAACTGCCCACCCTACAGCAGGTACAGGCCTCTTTGTCCCTATCTATCTGAACCCCTCTATAGCAAGATTTTGTATAGACTAATCACGTTTACGCGTTCTGCTCATTCATATTTTTCTTCATTCACATTTCTCCTTATTTACATTTGTAAAAATAAAGTGTTTCAGCAACAGTTTGCCCATCTTGGGGAGGGAAAACAGAAACACATATGTTTCAGTAGGTATCACACAGATGTACTCCCAGCCCACATTGCTAGCTAGCTATTCTATACTATTAGAAACGTGATTGAAACCATTAGCTCAATTTTAATGAATTCCATGTGCCATTTCAGTTTTTTTTCCTGGAAAAAAATGTCTATCATATAATTCTCCACACACATAATTGAGATAAATCCCAATTCGGGCCGTTTCTCAAATGTTTGGTTTAAGAGAATCCTTTTTAAAAAGACATTTATGAAAAATAAACACAATTACATATACATGATCGGTTCTGCTTATTGCTTCCGCCAGGCATTAGGAAATGTGTGTGCATGTGTGTTCATTTATACAGTGATGCTCACAGCTACAGTGAATTATGACATGTTATAGCTGTGAGCGTACTCTGAACCAAACTGCTTTCTCAGCCTGATTTCCTAAGGAAATGAGTCTTACACCAACACAAGATATTCCAGTAACTTCTGAACCCTTTGGCCTATTTCAGCTAAATTTGACAAAGGTGGTAGAGATCTCAAAGATAGCAAAGTTCCCACTGGCGTGGGAAAACAGGTGGCAAGCTAAAAGGAAATCCCATTAATGCCCACACTCTGGGTATGTTGTAGCATGACCTTGCTCCTTATTAGACTTCAGAGAATCCATGAGGGAGACTGAACCCTGGGTTAGGGACAGAGCTCTGTTAGAAAACCGGACTTGAGTTTTGTGAACTACCTGCTTTTGTTTAAAAATAAACGATCAAATACCTTCTTCACTGTTGTGCTCTGTAATATAGTCATTTCTTCCTCCATTAATTTATCTGCCAAAACAAGCTTTCTACAGTTTACTTGTACTTCTTCTGCACAGTGCATAGGATTAAACTAGTGCTTCTGTTTCTGCACTATGAAGATGAAACTGAGACACAGAGGGGTTAAGTGAGTCCCCCAGAAACTTCTAGTGGTTGACAGAGGAACTGGATCACAAGGCAGTGATGTCTTTATTCTGCCTAGTACAAGGATTTAGGGATAAATGCTGTTTTCTGAACCTGATGGGGAAAAAAAAAAGCGTTAGAAAAAACCTCAAAGGTTTCTGGTTTGCAAAAATGTCCTATTAGAGTTTGCCCTTGTGGATGTTGTTTTACTTTCTCTGCAGTCCCATCAACTCTACTGGCAACCTATGCTATGCAAAACTGATCTGCTTGAAATATATTTTATCTCTACTTTCAGGTAAAGGGTCTAGCTACTTACTGACCGGGGAGGTCCCACCTGACTGGAGGTTAGCAAATGTGACACCCATCCATAAGAAGGGCCGGAAGGAGGATCCAGGGAACTACAGGCCAGTCAGTCTGACATCGGTGCCTGGGAAGGTCATGGAGCAGATCATCCTCAGTGCCATCACACGGCACATGCAGGAGAACAGGGTGATCAGGCCCAGTCAGCATGGGTTT